>LPNX010772029.1:48448-70102 GCA_001517045.1 Pseudotsuga menziesii | reverse complement strand
AAACCACAAATTTCAATAGCATTTAAAGGACATTCTTTAAGTGGGTGCTTCTTTCTACACTTAGGACAAAAGATGGACAAGGCTTGATCTTGCTGGTCCTATTGTTCTTGTCTTTTCTTAGTTTTTTCTACTTCAACCTGTGTGCCCAATGTACTCAATAAATCGGTTTTGAAATCTTCTAGCAGATTCCCAAGTTCAGCCCTAGAAATACCACTGTTTGCAGACTTGTTTACTTTAGTAATTATGTCTCTTTTTCCAGTCCTAGCCTTCCCTCTCGAATATTTTTGGCATAAATCTTGTATTTCATCAAATGGTAGGTAAGAAATATCACCTTTGCCCATAACATTTAAAATATCTAAATACTCTTCTCTTATTCCTTTCAAAAATATTGTTCTAATCATCTCTGATGTTAAGGAATTATATTTAGATTTTTGTAAATTATATGAGAACCTTTCCAAATACTCCTCTAGACTCTCATCTTCCTGTTGAGTCATTCCAAAGATATCATCTTTGAGATCCTTTGATCTGCAATAGGCTTGATATTTCCAGAGAAAGATCTTCCTCATTTCATCCCAACTAGTAATAGAGTGTTCTCCTAGGCCCATAAACCACTTCAAGGCAGCTGCCTTAAGGGTAGCAGGGAAAAGATGGAGCTTATGGGTATCATCAGTATACCCATAAGTTCGACACAAGATGTCGAATTCGAACAGGAAAGAGTCAGGATCTTCGGAGGTTAAGCCATAAAAGTTTGGTAAAACAGAGGGTGGAATGTTCTTCATCTTTACATCTTCCCCTAGGATAATACTAGTGTCCAAAATAGGAAATTTGAAGGTAGCTTCCTTATCCTCTTCTATATTTTCATTTCTCTCATGTCCTCTTTCTTCTTCTCTTTCATGTCTCCTCTCTTCTTCTCTTCTCTCCTGTCTGCGTTTGTTTTCTATTTCGAGCATCCTCTCATACTCTCTTCTCTGTTCAGCTGTTGGGCCTTTTGACGTTTCTTCCTCAGAAATTTTGAAACTACCAACTGCTGAGATAAAACCTTTTGGAAGAGAAGCTCCTGTTAGTGCTGTTTTTGGGGGGTTTTTAAGAAATCTTCCTTTTTCATCTCTAAGTCTTGACATAAAAGTAAAACCTACTCTGTATTTTTGTTTGAAATTTTTATTTTTATCAGAAAACTAAGGTTCCTAAGTCTGCTTCTACTGTGCCTCCCCGGCAACGGTGCCAAAATGTTGGGCTCTGATCTATCAGTGTTAATCAAAACTTGAATTTAAAATCAATCCGGGTTTGTGAACTTCGAGACACATCCAAGTTTAGGACAGAGAAGTTGGACTCATTTAGAATTTAGCTATCTGTAATTAAATCTACTGACAGAAACTAAAATACTGTAGCTCTCAGAGACAAAATCCTCTTACAAGGGTAATTTCATTGTTTCCTTTTTAAGCATACAGTAATTGATTTGTGAAAGCATAAAAGACTGAGGTAAAAATTAATTAAACAACAAATTTATAAACCCTAGGATCAAACTGCAAAATTCTACCAGCGCTGAAAGACAATTACCAATCAATTTCTCTTACAAGACAGTGTTCATGATTTGTAAATGTATTTTTATCATTTTACTATCAAATAAACAGCAGTGAACAATACACAGAGGTCGTGGTCTGAACCATTTGATATTCTCAGCATTTAACCAATGAAGAACAGCGTTTATCCCATATTGACAGTGATATACAGTGTGACAGAATTTGTAATTTAAACCGTAAATGAAAGGAACAGAGCATCAATAGAATCGATTTAAAAATTGATTAAACTTGTTCTACAATTTATAAACTGAAAATTACAATAAAATGCATACCATTAACACGATTCAGATAGTTAGCACCAGAAGTAAATCGCTGCAACCATCAAATTGATCTACCGGCAACATGAAAGTGTGAGAGTTTGACGATGGGGGCCCTCCAAAGTCTTGCCCAACACACAATGAAAAGATTTCACAGAACTAAAGCTTTGTATTCATTCACCAGAATTGTTTTACACAGAGATACCACGCAGTTTGGAAGCACAAGTGCGTTCCTCTTCAAAATAGTGATGCCCTTTCTCATTGTCTTGCAAATGATTTATACAAATTCTAAATCAAACAGTAATTGCTATAAACCTGCATCTAATTAATGCTAAGAGCTAACGAGATCATCTTCAGAATCGTGGAGTTCCACAAAATCAGCATTGTTCCTTCTTTTGTGTTGAATGCAGAACAGGTGGCCATCTTTGACTCTAATTGACTCGAGATCTGCACAGGCCACTTCACTTGACTGTTGTATGTTCATCCATCTGTGGACATTAAGGATCCATTCTTGATCTTCCGTTTCCCTCCTAGCTGTCCTGTAATTACTCAACCTTTTTAACCAAGGTTTATAGATGAACTTTAAAACTTTCTACTCAAAATGGAGGTTTTATGAAGGAAATGAAGGTTATCTAAGAGGCAAAAAGGGGTCAAAAACAGTGCCCAACATTCACCTGTATATCTTATGTATTGTACCTCGATGTTTATTCTGGGAAGTTTCTGTAATGTATTGAAGTCATGTCATGCTCCGATGTGCCTATCTGGAGATTCAATAATGTAAATAAGTCATTTCAAGTCATTGTGGGTAACCCTCCTATTGATCAAGGGTTAAAGTCCCCACAGTTGTGGGGCCCTAGGGTTATTAGACTCTCCTAGAGAAGTCGGCCCTAGTGAGTTATTATCAAGTTGGGAATAGTATAAATAGAGAGTGAGCCTCTCTATTTATCACACATTCACTCACACTCAGTTGTAGCGCATAACTGAGAGAAAATAAGTTGTTGGGACAAGAGAGAGAAAGGCTACTACTGTCGAGAGATCATCTTACTATTTTTGGGGTTTTGTTTTTGGTGTTGATTCTATCTCTGAGGAAGTTGCATGGTTTTCTCCTTTATGGTTTGCCCAAGGAAAAACATTGTGTTCATTGTCTCTTATGTTTGATTGTTGTGCTTGTTATTCTCTCAGTTAAAGATCCTAATATAATGCTAGCTTAAATGATAAAAATATAAAAAAAGGTTAAGTGAATGAAATAATATAAATAGAGAGTGAGACTCTCTATTTATCACACATATACACTCACTCAACTGGGGTGCATGAGTGAGAGAGAAGAAGCTGGGATCAGAGAAAGATAAAACTGTTGTCGGAGATCATCTTTATGTTTTTGGGTTTTACTTTTGCTATTGGTGTTGATTCTATATCTGAGGAAGTTGCGGAGTTTTCTCCTTTATGGTTTCCCCAAGGAAAATTCTTTGTGTCTCTTGTCTCTTGTGTTTATTGATGTGCATGTTATTCTCTTAGATAAGATCCTAAGATAATTCTAGCTTGAATGATAAAAATCTAACATGGGGCAAAGCCATGAATGAGGAATTAGATCAGATTGAGATAAATGAGACCCGGGAACTTCTCGCAAGACCCAAAGATAAGAATGTTATCAGGACCAAATGGGTTTTCAAGAAAAAAATCAATCAAGATGGTCAAGTGATAAGGAACAAGGAAAGATTATTATGTAAATGGTATGCTCAGGTAGAAGGGATTGATTTTGAAGAAACTTATGCCCCTATGGCAAGACTTGAAGCAATCAAAATGTTTCTAGCACTCTCAAGCCATAAAAACTTTAAAGTATATCAAATGGATGTCAAGTATGCATTTTTGAATGGAAAAATAGAAGAAGAAGTTTATATTGAGCAACCTGAAGGTTTCCTATTATCAGCAAACATAGACTATGTTTGCAATCTTAAAAGGCACTCTATAGTCTCAAATAAGCTTGAAGGGCTTGGTTTTCAATGCTAGACAGTTATTTAAAAAAACAAGGATTTAAGAGAGGGGCCACTAAAAGTAATCTCTACTTAAAAATTGAAGATGAAAATATGATCATTGTTGTTGTTTATGTAGATGACATCATATTTGGAAGCAATTTACAAATACTAAGTGTAAAATTTGCTTCTGAAATGAAGAAGGAATTCGAAATGTCAATGTTGGGTGAACTAAAATTCTTCTTGGGATTACAATTTTATCAAAATGACAAAGCAATGTTTATCTCTCAAACTAAGTACATAAAAAACATGCTTACGATATTTAAGATGAAAGACTCCAAACCTGTTAGTACCCATATGATCACAGGTTGTAAATTAAGTAAGGACGATGAGTCTCTAGAAGTGGATCATACCATGTACAGATCCATGATAATCAGTCTGTTGTATGTGACAACTACAAGACCATATGTGATGCAAGTTGTAGGTTTGGTTTCTAGGTTCGAGTCAAACCCCAAAGAAATGCATGTAACTACAGTAAAAAGGATTTTCAAATATTTGAAAGGTACTATGGAGTATGGATTATGGTACCCAAAAAGTCAAGACTTTATTTTAAAAGCATTTACAGATGCAAATTGGGAAGGAAGTGTGGATGATCAAAAGAGTACCAGTGGAGCAGAATTCTTCTTAGGAAATTGTCTGGTTTCATGGTTAAGTAATAAACAATCTTCCATTTCACTCTCCACAACAGAGGATGAATCTATTGTTGTTGAGTCATGTTGCACCCAGGTCATTTGGATGAAGCAGACATTAGAATACTTACTTGTGAAATATGAGCACCCAATAATAACCAGTGCCATAAATATGTCAAAAAACCTTGTCATGCACTCCAAGAACAAACACATACCAATAAAATATCATTTCCTAAGAGAAAACGTGTCCCAGAAGGTTGTCAAACTAGAGTATGTTGACACAAAAGAACAGGTTGCTGAAATTTTCACCAAGCCACTACCTAAGGAAGCCTTTGAGTATCTTAGTATTAATCTGTCACAGTAATCTAGGGACTAAAACACAGTCTCATAAGAGGTTTCAGACAATTAAGCACGAAAATGGCATAATGGTGCTGCAATAGGAGTAGCAGCTCTATATAATCAATAAAGAATGAGTAATACAATACAACAATCATGCAAGATGCATGAATGCCAAGACAATTCTAATTCCCAAGGAGGTCATTCGAATTGAATGAATGGGTGTAGCTTAACTGAATGTCAGCCACAGTCAGCACACATAGTTAACCACCAAGATAATCAATAACTGACTCTCACACTAATTCCTAACTGAATGGAGTGCAATAGATGACTGATTCTAACTGAAAGTGACTCATCACATGTAACTGCATGTCCAACTGAAGGAGGTAGCACATACATAACTCCAAGTAGCTCTGATGGAGTTAACTGAAGTAAACATGTCATCAGAAGTGGTTGTAGGCGCATTTGTTAGCTCCAGTTCATAAATAATGATAAAAAATCAAATAATGAATGTAGGCACCTTCACAACTCAGGCTAACTGATTGTAACAATCATTTAGCAATTAGGTGCATTTATGACACTCAGATCAGCCCAGAAATGCTCCATGTTTGAAGGAGGAATCCCAGTTAGCCTCCCCTACTGAAGAAGAAGTCTTAGTTGGCCTCCTTGAATGAAGGAGGGCGTGGGTGTGCTCATGTTGATGTCATAATGTTCTCATCTGATTCCGAGTAAGTCAATTAAAATTAGGATAGTGGGTAAATAGGCCAAAATTGACCAAATAAGTGTGCATGTTGGGTAAATGACTCCAACACGCGCCCTTAAGCTATACTCAGGAGGAGTAAAAAGAATGCATGAAATTCTAGGGCCCTGGAAACAAATGCCATAGGCCACCCCATAAAATAAATTAACTACTTAATATAACCAAGGAAACGGGAAAAACCTCATGGGAAAAATACCCCCCCTCAAACTAAGCAGTAAATCAAGAAATTTTTTGTTTTTCTATGCAGCAGCATCTTGAGACTATAAATGTGAACCTATGAATCCAAAATAAATGAATATTTCTATGGGGATATTCCTCTTTGGAAGAAGAAGAATGTTCTCAAATGAATCAAGAACATAGACAGTTGCAGGATGAAAATTGGACCCATGTAGAGCAACTGAAATCAACTGATAAGAGAGAAAAAGTGCTTGAGGATTCGAACCATGTGTGGAACACTCATGAAAATGATATGTTTCAGCCTTGAAAATCAAACCATGAGTGATAAAATCATCCCCAATTCTTAGGATCAAGTGTCCAAGTGGATGCAGAATGTCTTCCTCTTTACTAGTTCTGTGAGGAGATGAGCATGTGACCAAAGGTAGAGAAGCCCTGGGACTATGGAGAGTGAATGCTTGAGCTCCATAATCTCATATAGCTACATAAATAGCTAATGATTCATAAAATAAAATATCAGCAACCTCACAAGAGGAAACTAACACCAAATCCCCAGCAGCAAATTTGAAGAAGAATTGCGGTATGTGATTTTTCACACCGAAAATTGTGAGCAGCTACAAGCAGTACTTAAAGATCTTGGAATATAAAATTAAAACCAGTTAATATCAGATCATATATAAATGATATCATATCAGATCCAAATAATTTCATATCATATCCAAAGGTGTGGAATGAAATCAAATCCCCAGAAGCAGTTTTGAAGGAGACTTGTAGTACTTGTTTCTTCACAAATTAATGAGAACAGCTACAAGCAGTACTGAAAGCTTATGAACCTGAAATATTGAACCAAGAAATATTAGGTCAGATCCAAATAACATCATATAATATCCAATAAGTTTCATATTATATACAAAGAAATGGTCAACCGAGACGGTGGATGCACAGTTGTCTTTTTCTTCAAAATTATGAATTTTGGTGCATGCAATGTAGGAATTTGCTGGAAGATCTAGATCACGGGGAGCGAATTTATAACTCTTGTAATATGATATTTTTTCCAAAATATCCAAGGTGTTACATATTTTCACACCAGCAGCAACATTAGAGGGAGAAAAACCAAATTTCTCTTCACTTTCGGAAGCAATTACTGGCAAATTTTGCATAATTTTCAAAGGAAAATCACTGGTGAATGTTTGCATGGAAGTGTAGCAGTATTTTTCTTCAATATCAGAGATTTGAATGTATTCTTCTGTTTCAGGAATATGAGGATATGAGATATCATAGATCTCACAAATTTCTGGAGCATCAGGAGAAGGAGTCACTACAAGGATACTTCAATTCGAATTGATTGTGTAGAAGATTTTGCTTCTTCTTCATCTTGAACAACTTCATCAGAGAGAGTAGAGGCCGATACTTTTAAGTAAAGAAATATTGTGGTGCTGGATGTGATCTCCAAATTGCTATTATGATCCTCATTGTTCTTTCCAAAGGTTTTGTCCAATTTTTTCCAGAGATCCTTTAGGTATTCAGCAGAGCCAATAAGGTAGCGCAAGCTAGGAGAAAGGGCCAGACATATTGTTCCAAAAGCTCTATCACCATCATTTACCCAGTCATTCTCATTCTAATAAGAATCTTTTCCAATTCCAATAGACACCTCATAGAGACCTTGTCTCTTCAGAGATGCAATCATCTTCAGCTTCCATTCTGAATAGCTTGTGAATGGGGTGAGAAGAGAGACTGATGAGTCCATTCAAAGTTGTACCTGCAAAAGAACAAAAAAGTCATCGTAAGGTTGAATAGCCTGCACATTTCATTTTTTCATCACACCCAGCATAATTGATCAAGCAAGCTTGATCAACAATTCCTTAACTTGGGGTATTAAGTGGTAAACCTTCAGCTTTTGGTATAGTGCTGGAATTTGAGCTTTTGCTCAATTTTTCATGCAAGACCCGTAAAAAACCATTTTTTTTAGAGAATGATCTTTGTCTCGCCATGAGCTCTGATACCATATTAATATGTCACAATAATCTAGGGACTAAAACATAGTCTCATAAGAGATTTCAGACAATTAAGCATGAAAATGGCATAATGGTGCTACAATAGGAGTAGCAACTCTGTATAATCAATAAAGAATGAGTAATAAAATACAATGATCATGCAAGATGCATGAATTCTAAGACAATTTGAATTCCCAAGGAGGTCATTCGAATTGAATGAATATGTGTAGCTTAACTGAATGTCAGCCACAGTCAGCACACATAGTTAACCACCAAGCTAAACAATAACTGACTCTCACACTAATTCCTAACTGAATGGAGTGCAATAGATGACTAAGTATAACTGAAAGTGACTCATCACATGTAACTCCATGTCCAACTGAAGGAGGTAGCACATCCATAACTCCAAGTAGCTCTGATGGAGTTAACTGAGGTAAACATGTCATCAGAAATGGTTGTAGGCACATGTGTTAGCTCCACTTCATAAATAATGACCAAAAATAATCAAATAATGAATGGAGGTGCCTTCAAATCTCAAGTTAACTGATTGTAGCAATCATTTAGCAATTAGGTGGATTTATGACACTCAGATCACCCCAGAAATGCTCCCTATTTGAAGGAGGAAGCCCAGTTATCCTCCTTGATTGAAGAAGAAGGCTTAGTTGGCATCCTTAACTGAAGGAGGGCGTGGGTGTGCTCATGCTGATGTCATAGTGTGCTCATCTGATGCCGATTAAGTCAATTAAACTTAGGATAGTGGGTAAATAGGCCAAAATTGACCAAATAAGTGTGCATTTTGGGTAAATCACTCCAACACTTAGCCATAAGATGGGATTAATTCCCTTACAAAAATTGTAGAGAAGAAAGCGCAATATTAGGGGGAGATATGATGACTGGGGGAGTTGTTAGAAAATAAGAAAGGTGGAAGATCCTCAATATCATAACAGATTATCCTTTGTCACTGTTGTCAAAGGGGGAGAATGTTTAGATTTTGCCATCAATGCCAAAGGGGGAGAATGTTGAGAATATAGTTGTCATTGATGCCAAAGGTGTTCACAAATGACAAAGGAATAACCAGGATGAGTTCAACAATGACAAAAGAAAATGTTGAGTGTGGAGTGGAGAGTGCAGAGACTGTGTTATAGGATATCAAAATTATCTGTGTGTAGAGTGTTGCGGAAAGGAATTGATCGTTCCACTGATAAATTCAATCACAGAGTTAAATATCTGCATCTTGGACATATCAACGGTTAAAAAGGGATTTTGCAAGTTAGAGTTGCGAATGAGTTAAATTGATAATCCTCATTCATATGATTGAGGATCGTGTGGTGGAGATATGAAGGGGTTCCAAATCAACGACCCAAATGAATTTCGTTGCGCAACGAGCGAGGAAGATGAAGAAGGTTCGGGCTTGCAAAATCAGAAGTTATCGTGGAAAAGCACCTTTATGATCGATGACAGAGGTTTATCGTGGAACCAAATCAATGGTGGTCAGCGATTCCGCTGGGAGAACTAGCACAGACAAATAAAATCCTGGTATGTGCGGAATCTTAATGAAATTTGACTTATGTTATTTGGAGTCCATCATCGATCTTAATTGGACGATCAACAATAATTACATGGATTCAAATAGAGAGGTGGTTAACAACAAAGGTTCGACGCATAGATCACTGGTTAGGATTTAATCCATGAGAAAATCTATGGTGGTGAATGATTTCCTCAAAAATAAAAGTGAGGATCAATAATCTACATTAGATCATAGATCGATGGCTAGGACTGAACCCGCAAAGAAATCAACGGCTCAAAAGAAAAGTGAAACGTAGAAAGAGGAAGACGAGAAATCAATGTCTAGAATAATATGGGTTTCTGCAACCCAAAGTCCGGAAGGCAGATAACGGAAGATGAGAAATCAAGGTCTAGAATACTATGGGTTTTCGCAACCCGAAGTCTGGAAGCAAGAAAGCAGAAAGCGGAAGATGAGAAATCAAATTTTAAAATAATATGGGTTTCTGCAACCCAAATTCCACCAGCGGAATGCGGAAGGTGGAAAGCGGAAGGTGGAGAATTGTGAAAAGATTTTGGGAAATGTCTCAGTTCTGCAGCCCATAATCTGGGAGATCGACAATCACGAAGAGTTTGAAGGAGATCAACGGTGTATAATGGTTGAGGAAGAAATATAAGTGTGGAAATACATTTTGAGAAATACCATAGTTAGGCAATCCACATACCGCATCCTATTTCAGATCTATGGTCAGGAAAAATCCCGAAATGAGATAAACGGCTTAGGGTGATTTCAGAAATGGATATTACGGAAGAACACCATTGGAATATTTAACTATAAATTGATTAACATGAGATTAGGATATGCCTGCAGAAGTTAAGCTCACGTGAGGTAGTATGCAGGGAACCCGCAAAGGAGGAAAAGAAGCCCACAGGAATTGGTTTGATGAATATCGTGATCATAGAAGAAGGGAGCTCACAGATCATAAATGATCAAGAAGTTTTTAATTAATTATTTAATTAAAAATCATTAATAACAGAGATTTGAAGAGGTTCCAGAATAAAAGGGCACGATATGGTTTGAAGAGATGCATGAAGATATATTTAATCAAAAGATCGAAATGAGAAAGTGTCTATGTGATTGTGAATGACAAATTCCAAGAAGTGAATAACAGACTGATAAAAATCAGTGCAGGGTGGCAGGGTGGTGCTAGGGAAGGATATAAGTATGCAAAGGTTGTTCTAGCATCCTTGCCTCTTGTAGCAGACAAAAAACCAGGGTGTTGTAGCAGGCAGAAAACCAGGGTGTTGGAGCATCCTTGTTTGTTATAGCAAGCAGAAACTCAGGGCGTTGTTGCATCCTTTCTGTAGCAGCAAAGCAATTTTGTAGATTCATTTTTTTAATGAGTTTGAATTGGTGGTTTTCTCTTTGAGGTTTCCACGATAAAATTTGTGTCTTAATCTGTTTGATTCATTTTTTATTTATTTTTAAAAATAAAAATACAATACGGATTCACCCCCCCTCTCAGTATTGTGGGATAATCCAACAGTAAGAATATTTCCCCCTCCTTATACCTCACTCAGTGAAATTTATGATACAAGTAACCTGTAGTATAAAAGGAATAGAAGGAGGAATAATAGGAAGAAGCCACGAAAGAAAGAGGGAAATAAACCAGCCTCTAGAAGTCATGTTGGGGACACCCATCCAACCTTTGCAAGTCATGTTGAACCTAACCACCCAACCTTTGAAAGTCATTATGGGGGAACTTGATCAACCTATAAAAGTCATGTTTACCTTCACCACCTAGCCTCTAGAATTCATACTAAGGCCAAACAACTAGCCTCTGCAGGTCATGCTGGGGGAACCTATCCAACCTCTTCAAGTCATGTTGGAATTAACCACCCAGCCTCTGGAAGTCATGCTGGGGGCACTCATTCAACCTTTGCAAGTCATGTTGGACCCAACCACCCAGCCTTTGGAGGCCATGCTGGGGGAAAACAGTCAGCCAATGCAATTCATGTTGACACCATTGAGAAAAGCAACTGTTCAAAATGCAAGGCGAAGTTCTCTTGTAATAGTTGTGATGGATAACACCTTACTCATCAGTTCCCTACTATTGTGGAAGTACAAAGAGTGTGATCCAAGTCTCAAGGATTTCTTGCTCCTGAACAACCTATTCATTATTAGGTTGATCAAGTGATTGAACCAATGCAATATTTGGTCAATACTGCCTCTTCCTTCAGAGAGTGACCTTATTCAAGTAGTTGAATCATTTCAGTCTTTGATCAACCCCACTCTTCCTTTGGAAAGTGAGTTCTCTTCTAGTCATGTTTTCTTCATTGCCAGTTCTGAAATTTCTAGATAAGGGGGCATTTATTTCACTCCAGATGAACCCCCATCGAGCCCTTAGATTGCTTCCTTTGATTGGGATAACCTAGTTGATCCACCCTTTCCTTAAACTGTACATTTTTAGATAAAGGTCCAAGTTGAGCACTACACAATTACTCATTGTATTGTAGATGAAGGATCCTCTGTTAGTATTTTATCCGCGCATGCTTGGAGAGGCATGGTATCTCCCAGCCTCATGTCAACTGATAATCAGTTGTTGGATTTTGATAGAAGAACTACACAAAATTTGGGAATTCTTACTCAAACACCTGTTACTTTGTGTGGGAAGATTGTCTTAGTTAATTTTATGGTGATAGAGGACCCCTTGGACTTTAACATGCTCCTTGGACGTGATTATGTATATGCTATGAAATTTTTGGTGTCTACACTCTTTCCTGTGATGTATTTTCCTCACAACGAAAGTATTATCATTGTTGATCAGCTGGAATTTATTGATCCCCCTCCTGACCCAAATTCCAACCAGGTCTATCCTTTTCTAATTCCTAGTGTTTTGGTAGACACTAACCCGTAATGGGTGAACTATGTGGCCTCATATCCATCGTGTCCAATTGCTACTGAGAATAAGCATCTACATTCATGCTTACCTTCTTAGGACTTGGTCCTATTAGTTGACCAGGTGATCTATCTGAAGGGGACTTTGAAGCTCGATCTCCACCCTATTGATCCAATTGAATGTCTAGACAAGTGTCCTATTTGGGATGGTCTCCTCCCTTCATATGAAGTCTTCCTAGAATCTATGATACAGCTGACCTTATTTTGTATGTTGACCCAGTTATGATTAAATCCAACCCTGTCTTTCTTATTAAGTATGATCCTTCTAATGATCAATCCTCAAGCTCTAACAATGATGAGTTTTTGTACTTTTGCATAGAGTAGCAATTCGGTGATCCTATCGAGTTCGAATCTTCTTGTAGAATTTTCGACTCCCGTGATGTTAAGTATGTCCCTGCAGAATCTGTTACCTTTTTCCACTTTATATTTCCTCTCGAGGTTGATCTTATCGATTATAAATCCTTGGTCCTTAGCACTATATAGTCTTCTTTGGTTAACTCTTCCTTGACTATGCCCCTTGTTGAAGAGGGAAAAGTTTTGAAGTTTTATACCAAAGGGACATGTTTCAAATCTCTTCTTCAGAATATGATTTTGATACTGTTGTTTCTTAGTGACAGGATTATTAGTTGGATTCACCACTGCTTATTGGTATCACCTTTTTGTTTAAGTTGTAACCACATTTTCCTACACCCTACCTGTGCTTATGAGCCTAATGTTGGTTTCCACACTTTTAGCTCGTTATATAAGCCCTCATCTATGCTCTCATCATTGCCCAACCTTGTCTCTTTATGTCGTTGCAACTTGACATTGTTTACCTGGAGAAGACACTCCTCAAGTTCCCTTATATTGATTGTGTCCCTTGTACTATGATTAGGATTGTTCCTTACGCTTGAAACTAGTTTCACATGCCTCTAACACTCATCTCCTCACATTTAGAGAATTCTTTCAACTTTCCTTCGAGCTCGTTAAAAATAGTAAGTAGGCTACGAGTTGAAATTTTCGGGCTCATTAAAAATTTACGGGAAAGGTATGGATTTACCTTTAAGCTATGTTCTGACTCCTTAAACATGACTATATTGCTGAGTTCTCTTATCCCTTCAAGCTCGTTAAAGGATGTGAAGGAACATCCACATTGGTCTAAGTTTAACCCTTTTTCGGACCATGTTGATTACTTACAAAAAAGGAATACTCTAGTCGACTATGGCTAGAAGAGTATTCCAGGTATCGGTTTATTTCTTTTTCGGGCCAGGGAGACTAAATTTACGAAAAAGGAACTTGTTTCATCTCACTTTTTCTTTTTCGTGCTCTGGATTCAACTATGAAAAATATTTCGAGTGTTCTTTATTTCATTATCATGCTTATTAAAATTTAGCACAAAACATCAAGTTTATTGTTGATCCACTCAGCAGTTAGCATGTTGTCGAATTTTGACAAAGTCTAGCACTTCAACTTTGACAGGTTCAACATTGGCTTCGACAAGTCTGAACCTTGACACAACCGAATTCAAAAACCTCAACAGGTTTCATGCTCAATATACAACATTTCGACATGCATTGTCGACAACGACGACTGTCGAACATTGACAGAGTGTCTCTCTATCTTCCAGTCGTCTACGACTATTGAAATTCAGAACCATTATAACTTCTTTTGTAACTGAACGTAACAGGTTGTCACCTAAGCTTCTCAACATTCTATATAAACATGCACACTATTGTAGTATACAATGATCAACCTTCATGGACAAGAAGTATTATTAGAAAATGGTTTGAATTCTTTCATATTGCATGTGTGCATACTTTATGTCTATATAGTGTATTTATTGCTTCACCTATTCTTTTGATGCTTATGCCATAATAGTGCTAGACTCCTTCAACCGAACTGTTGTCCTGAGTGTGCACCTTGGCATGACCTGGATCATTGGTATCAGAGCTTGTTCAAAGATTAATTTACATAATCACTTCCATCAAATTTATTTAACTTATGCATATCCAAACAGGATCACAAACTCAGCAACACAATAAGAAACTATCTTCGACTTCAGAAAATATGGTCGAAGAAGTAGACAATAAACATGCAACTTAGAAGGAAGAGCAACTTGTAGAAAAAGCATTGGATCACCAACGAACCAAAATGTTCACCCAGTTCTGATAGATTCTCATGTGATTCTCTTCAACATCTGTGAATCCTTGAAGACACCCCACTCCGATAAAATCAGCCCCTTCAAAGTGCAAATGAATATGGACATATCGAATCTTGAAGGAAAGATTGACGTGGAATATGTTGACAATTGGGTTAAAAAATTGGAATCTTACTACTCTGTGAATCAACTCTTTGAAGTGGAAAATATCTCCATTGCATCCTTAAATATGTCAACCTCCGTACATTGTTGGTGGGGAAATTTATCGACATATATGGAAAAAGAAGGAGACCCCATGGACACATCAGTAAATTTTTTTGAAAATATCATCATATGCAGTGAATGTTAATGTAAGGAGGAAACTGCATTTATGCTGTTAAAGCTCGACGTTTCGATCTCTTTCTGAGATCATCATCAGGAGTGCTTCCATGAAAGGCATCTAGAGACCAGAGAGCTGCTATAAATATGGTTATGTGAAGGTTATTATTAGGTCAAGCTAGAGGTCGGAGTTACAAAAGAAGTCGTCATTCGACTCTGACAAGTCAAAGCACCCTTTTCAGTGTTGAAATATTGTAACTTCGAAGAATATTCTAAATGCATTTTACTGATGTAACCCAAGGGAGATGTCTTATTCCTCCATGAAGATGTTACTATTGTATTTGGTCATCATAGATTCATGAGGTATAACCTCCATTTTAAGTCAGGGCAATGGTACCCTCTTGAATATAATATAATATTGTTGTGTCTTTCTAGGTGAAGTTGGCCCATTAAGTTTGTTGGGGTCGACTTGTTAGGGTAAAATTCAAGTGGCAAAAAGAGTGTAAATAGAGGATTTGTGTTCCTCATTTGAACACACACACTCACTTGTGTATACGCATATGAGAGAGAGAGAGACATATCAACAAGGAGAAGGAGAACTTGTTTTGGGGTTTTATCTTATACATCTATATAGAATAAGTTTTGTTGGGTTTTCTTCCCCTTGAGGGTTTTCCAGGATAAATCTATGTCTATCTTGTGATTGTGTTTCTTTCAGTGATTCTACATATGCTATTGATGTGCAATTGGATTAAACACTAATGACATCTAGCTAAGCATATGAAATATTAACATGGTATCATATCTATCCTAAATAGAACAACTTTCACAAGGTGAAACTCTCTCTCCTCTCCCTTTGACAAGAAATTAGGGTTTGAATTTTGGAAATCTAATTGCATAGAAATTTATGCCTCCCTGTAGTGCATATATTGAGCTCTAGATAGAATTTTTTGAGTGGGTGTATCTCCATTAAATCCAAACCATAGTTTGGCGTTGAACCAAAAAATTGTAGAAAACCAGAGAACTAGAAATCTGCAGAAACTGAAATCTCACAAGCAATTAGTTTTGAAGGGTGAAGATTTGGAATCTCTAGAAACCAAGTAGACCAACCAACGTTCCTCAGTAAAGCGCATCTCATAGAAAGGTCAATATTTCATTTTGAGAAATTTCATTTTTAGTGACCTCCTAGATAAGATGGCCCCAAGCACTAAGATTGAGGACAAGCTAGAAAGCATATAAAACTTTTGAACATGGAAGTATAGGATTGGTATCATTCTTAGAGAGAATCATCTTGACAAATTCATCAAAGAAGAAGTTACAGAACCAGAAGAATATGGAGCTAAGGAAAAGCACCAGAAATACCTAATCAAGGAAATGAGAATCATTTATAATTCTATCAAATATAACTTTATCCCTCAAGTGTCATCCAAAGAGACACCAAAACAAAAGTATGATGCCCTTACCAGAATGTATGAAGGAAAGAACATCAACAGAAAGATGAATTTGAGACCTCAATTGAAGAGTACCAAAATGAGTAAAGGAGAATCCATTCAAGACTAATTCACAAGGGTCTCACAGTTCAAGGAGCAACTAGAAGTCATTGGAGACTCCCTTGATGAAGATGAACTAGTTATGACTACTCTCAATGGTATTACTAGAACTTGGGATTCATTCATATAGACTATGTGTTCTAGAAAATAAAGTATGAAGTTTGACATTGTATTGGAAGACTGCATCCAAGAGGAAGCTAGAGTAGCTAACAAAGAAGCTCTACTCAAAGAAGATGATAAATCCCTAGCCACCCATGCCAGAAGAGGAATAATACAATCAATATTGAAGAAGGAAAGTCACAAGGACTATCAATCTCCCAAGAGGTTTCAAAATAAAAGAGAAAACAATCAGAAGAAAGACTACTCCCAATATCAATGTTATAACTGTCAACAAATAGGACACCTTTCCAGAGAGTTTCCATTGAAGAATAACAACAACAAAATACATCATGCACATCTAGTTGAATATGAGAATGAAGAATAAGAAGAAGAAGAAGAAATACCTTGAAGGAAACAAGCAAAAGAAGAATATGTATAATTATTTGCTCTCTCTAGGTTTGTAATGCCTGGAGAAGATACATGACTTATTGATAGTGGTGCTTCAAAGAACATGACAAGACAGAAGAAAAATTTGTCAAGACTTGAAGAGAATAATTCTCCTCAGAAAGTATCATTAGGAGATTAATATCAATATCTAATTAAAGGTATTGGTGAAGCAAGCTACAAACTTAACTGTATAACTCCTATGAATATGAAGGAAGTACTATATGTACCAGGTTTGAAGAAGAACTTGCTTTCCATATCAGCATTAGATAAGAAAGGATATAGAGTTTATTTTATAGATAGACAAGTACTCATTTGGACCAAAGGAAAATCAATTGAAGATGCAGTTGTCATTGGTGAAGAATAAGGAGGATTATATAAACTCGAGGGACATTCAGAAACAACCTTTTTCCATGAGATCACTAGATCAAGTGAACTATGGCATAGAAGGCTTGCTTACATCAACTACAAAGAATTTTCCTATGTGAGCAAAGTGGTAACAGGTTTACCACTTTGACATGGATATACTTCTTGAAAACAAAGAATGAAGTATTCGGGAAATTCAAGGAATTCAAATCCTTGATAGAGAACCATTCAGAGAGAAGAATCAAGACACTTAGAATAGAAAATGGTGGATAATATACTTCAAAATAATTTGAATCCTTTTGTAAAGAAGCTGGAATCAAGAGGGAACTAACCACTCCCTACAACACACAACAGAATAGTGTTGTCAAAAGAAACAATATGACCATTATGGAAGCAGTGAAGACAATAATACATGATCAAGATATTCCTAAGCATCTATGGGATGAAGCAGCAAGAACAACAGTTTATGTGCATAATAGATTATCCCATAGTTCCCTTGGATTCAAGACTTCAGAATAAATGTACATAGGAAAGAATCCTAAAGTGATCCATATCAAGATATTTGGTTGCCCAGTATATGTTCACATTCCAAAATAAAAGAGAACCAAGTTGGACCCTTCTAGAAAGAAGGGAATATTTGTTGGATACTGTGAAGTCTCCAAATCCTTCAGGATATACATTTTAGGATTCCATCACATAGATATTAGTAGGGATGACACATTTGACAAAGAAATGGATCTTAAGAAATCCAAATAGTGTCATCATGAAGAATTACATTAAGAGGATGTACCTCCCAATAAAGTAGAGGATGCACCCTCTCCTAAAATAGAAGCATCAGAATATCATGATATGCTAGAACCTCTAGAACCCCCTACTATGCACATATTAGGAAAGAGAAAACCTGCTTGGGTAAGAGAAATCATACAAGAAACAGAAAATTATGGAGCTCCATAAGGATACACAAGAACAAGCAAGATATCAAAGCCATTTTCCAATTATGTAGCCTTGATGTGTGATATTGTAGATCAAGAACCTACTAGTTATGAGGAAGATGTACAAAATAAAGAATGGGTAGAAGCAATGACGGAAGAATACCAGTCAATAATGAAGAATGATGTTTGGGATAAAGTACCCAAACCAAAAGGAAAGAGTGTGGTATCTTCAAAGTGGATCTACAAGATAAAACATGCAGCAAATGGAAGTATTGAAAAATGCAAGGCAATATTTGTGGCCAGAGGATTCTCTCAGAAAGAGGAAATTGATTATGAAGAGACATTTGTGCCAGTAGCAAAGTACACTTCCATCAAAACCATCATGGGACTTGCATCCATGATGAAGTGGAATCTACACTAGATGGATGTAAACACAACCTTCCTGAATGGTGTGATCGAGGAAGAAGTATACATCGAACATCCACAAGGATTTGAAGTCGAAGACAGAGGGACCCATGTATGTAAGTTGAAGAAGGATATGTGTGGACTGAAGCAAGCTCCTAGAGCTTGGTATGGAAGAATAAATAGCTTCTTGACAAGCTTGGGATTTACTAAGAGTAAATACGACACTAGCATTTACCTTAAGGTTATGGATGATGAATCTGTCATACTATTACTATATGTGGATGACTTATTCCTGATAGGAAATGAGAAACATATTGCAAATTGCAAGAATAATATTGCTGAAGAATTCGAGATGAAAGATCTTGGATTGATGCACTATTTTATTGGCATGGAAGTGTGGAAGATCCCAGAATGAATCTTTGTGAACCAAGGAAAGTATACAGTGGAAATCTTAAAAATATTTGATATGTTGGATTTTAAATCCATGGCCACACCCATGGATACAAACCTAAAGTTGTTATCTGATGAATCATCAGAGTTAGTAGATGTGACTCAGTACATACAGATTATTGGGTTTTTGATGTATCTGACGAATACTAGGATAGATATATGCTTTGTTGTGAACACCCTGAGTCAGTATCTAGTTAATCCTAGATGTGTTCACCTCATAGTTGCAAAGCATGTGATGAGGTGCCTGAAAGGTATGATAGAATTTGGACTATACTATGATAGATATCATGACTATAGATTGTATGGATATACGGATTCAGATTCGGCAGGAAGTTACACATACAGAAAGAGCACCTCAAGTGGATTTTATTGTCTGGGATCCATCATGATCTCATGGTTTAGCAATAAATAATCCAGTGTTGCTCGCAGCACGGCTGAAGTAGTGTTTCTCTCAATCATAGCTTCCTCCATTCAACCTATCGTTGCTTCATGGAAAAATAAGGAATGTGGAATAGTGATTTAGATTAGGTAAGATAATTGTCATTCCTACAAAAACATTTATTCACTTGATTTCATAATTCGATTAAATTGTTTAGGTAATATTTTTAGTGTTTTATTGTTATATTTACTATTTTTCTACTATATTATCGTGTCCTTATAATGTTATATTTGATTATTCTATGATGTAATGACATGCATAATATAATTAAAGTAAAAATTGCAGTCTTAGAAAGTAAAAATTCTCCCAACATTGATGCTCCTCATCAGTTTGGATCAATGCCAACTCTTGTTGGACATATTTCAAATATTAACTCAGTGAGTTCATTGAAGTTTGTTATATAAATAATTATGCATGTTTTTGGAATTTATCTGTAATTTTTTTCTTATATTTATGTATTTTTTGTTTTGTTTTTGGCAGATCCCATTAACTCTAGAAGAGGATGAAGTATTCTAGGTAGGTGATAAAGTCAACATCCTAGATCCATATCATGGTGCTATTGTCAGAAATGGACGAGTCTAGTAACTATCTATGATCCATGGGTTGCCACTTGGTCCTAAAGATGCCAATGTGAATGTCATTCATGTGACAAGTAACATCCCCCTTACCTATGAAGATAAAATTGATGGATGTGAACATTTGGAGATAGAAATGAGTTTGATTCGATGGTCAAAGAAGTTTTTTGGAAAATCATGGATCTATATTATCACATTTTATGAATCAGTTGCAAACACATTGTTTTCTTTACATAGACTTCAAACCATTTAAACTTACTTTATGTAGTCTTCAAAAATTTTTATTTTAAGGGAATGTGACTTAGGATGCTATTTGCATGGAATCAACTTCAAAATAAACCATACTATTTGCAGTGTATTTATTCTCATATTTTTAGATAAGTTAGTTGCAGCATTGAGAGTGCAATGGTGTATTTTTTATGTCCATATATCTAGCAGTGCGTTTGTATATTAATGTATTAAAAAGTTGTTTTGATTGGAGGTTTTCAATTTTTTTAGCTACCTTGTGGTTTATGAAATCTTACAGTTGGACCTTCCTTATACGATGATGATAAAACTTCTGGTTGTGGTATGGAACACTTATGGACTATATATTTTTTCTTGATGTATAGGGTTTTGGTTGTTGTTCTTGAGTTGTGCCACCTCTTCCTCAGCCTGCTAGGGTTGCTTCTTTCTTGTCTTGGTTGTTGTTTCTATTTAAAGTGGGTTGTGACCCTTCATATTCCTTCTAGGGTGCTATAGATCCTAGCGATGACATGTGTGCTTCATTTTGGGTTGATTCGTGACATGTGTGATGCTCCTAGACCGATCCTTGACCTGTTAGGGATGCCTAGAATAAACAGTGACGTGTGTTGCCTTTTGGGTTGGTCCATGACTTGTGTGTTATTCCTGGAGCTAATTTGTCACCTCCTATTGGACTATTAGGCTATGATTGGCCTCTTTGAGGGTTGATAAGTCTGAAAAGTGACCTCCTAAGCTAGGTTGTGACATTCTTGGTTCTTCCCGAACTGAATTTTTTCCTTCTTGGGGATGGCTGGACTAAACTGTGACTTGCCTAAACTTACTTGAGTAGGTTGTGAGTTGTTTGGGGCTACTACAAGAAACCATAACCCTATTTTACTGGAATAATATCTATGTTGCATTGTTTGAGTGTTTGGGTATACTTGAAGTCAACTGTGACCTTCTTGGGATTTCCTGGACTAAAGAGTGACCTGACTAAACTTGCTTGAGCAGGTTGTGAGTTGTTTGGGGATGCTAGAAGAAACCATAATCATTCTTAAGTGCTTGAGACTACTTAAATTCAACCGTGACCTTCTTGGAACTTCCTAGACTAAAGTGTGACATGTCTAAACCTGCTTGAGAAAGATGTGAGTTGTTTAGGGCTGCTAGAAGAAACCATAACCCTGTTTGAGTGGAATAAGATCTCTGTTGCACAGTTTTAATATCTGTGTATGTTTGAAGTCAACCGTGACCTTCTTGGGGATGCTTGGACTAAAGTGTGACCTGTTTAAACTTGCTTGAGTAGGCTCTAAGTTGTTTGGGGATTCTAGAATAAACCACAACCCGTTTTGAGTAGACTAAGATCTCTGTTGCATTATTTGAGTGTTTGGGTCTGCTTGAAGTCAACTGTGACCTTCTTGGGGATGCCTGGACTAAAGTGAGAACTGTCTAAACTTGCTTGAGTAGGCTGTGAGTTGTTTTACTAACTTAGTTTTACTAA
>LPNX010772029.1:0-48377 GCA_001517045.1 Pseudotsuga menziesii | reverse complement strand
TCTTGTAAGTTTAACGTTTTTTGTTTGATCTGGTTTCTTCTAAGTTTTTGTTTTCTTGTAATTTTGATGTGGTATGGACCTTCCTTATGCAGTGATGATATACTTTCATATCTGATATAGTTTCTTGTAAGTTTAACGTTTTTTGTTTGATCTGGTTTCTTCTAAGTTTTTGTTTTCTTGTAATTTTGATGTGGTATGGACCTTCCTTATGCAGTGATGATAAAACATATTGGTGTGGTATGAAACACTTATGGACTATATACCTTGAGAGAGAATATAACAGTTTGACACCTTGGTCTTATGGGTAAAAGGGTTATGTCCCCAACTTGATGGTACACCTTGGTCCTATGGGTAAAAGGGTTATTCTCCCATCTTGATTGACACACCTTGGCATTGTTGGTGTAGGAGTTTTTTTCCCACTTTGTCATGACCCCTCTTGTTCACTCTTGATCTTATGTTAAACCTTGATTGGTCCTTATGCTAGCGCACCTTCATAATGTGGTACCTTAACCCTTTTGTTATGTTTATTATGGGTGCGATCTCCTAGCATCCCTAAACAACTCATGCTATGCTCAAGGAAGTTCAAACAAGTCATGACTGACGATTTAGTCCAAGCAGCCCCAAGAAGGTCGTAGTTTGCTTCAAGAAGACCCAAGAAGGTCACGGTTCAGTCTACGAATCCCCAAAAAGGAATATTTGTACTAACATGAGAAGGAGAGGTATATTTTGATTCTGCTGTTGTAGAATCCCTCGCTTGCCTCTTCAAGAGCCTCCGAGTTTTGTCAATTGTTGTGTTTTTCTCCATTGCTACAAGTACAAATATATGGCTCTGAACTTCCAAAACCCAAAATTCATTTCCATTTGGAGTGAGTTATTAAATTCCCTAAACCTCAAGTTCACACCCCCTTTCAATTGGCATAATTTCCTCTCATACCGAAAGAAACCCCCTCCCTCCCTCCAAAGCCAAAAATTTAGTGTTAATTAAGATTTTAATGATCAAAATACAAACCCCAGTAATGTATAAACTCCATTGGAATCTAATAACAATCATTCAATGTGAATAATATAAACTCCACTCTATCTATATACTCAATGGTGGCATCAATGCTATCAAGCTTTGTCCTCATCATCTGAGTGACATCGAAGGTATTGATCTCCTTCATTTGCATCATCGGTGTGGATAATAGATCTTTCCAAGGTTTTTGGTTTGTAAATATGTGCCATGTTGAACTAATCCATAGTCTTTTTCCCATGTAAGGGTATTCCACTTACACATAACAAATATTTTTAAAGAAATAATCCCTCCCAAGATTGAAAAGGGATATTCCTTAATTAGTTTATATTATATACTCATCACCGTATCCCTTAATTAGTCACAAACAACTCATAGTCCGCTCAAGAAATCCATGGGATTTGTATCGGCTACTACAAACTGAGCTATGTTTTGTGTGTGGAATGTCATCATTACCTTATATTTTATGGAATGTTGTTTCTTGGTCCGTTGCTCCAGTAATTGGGGTTTCCTTGCTTGTCGACTAGGTTACTTTGATTGCTACTATAGTTGGCTAAACCTACATTAATTGAATTTATTCTCTCTCTCGGGTATGTCCTTTGTTCCTGTAGTGACTTGTCTCTTAAATCTAAAAAAATATTGCCAAGTATAAGGAAGGTTTCAACTCTCCTAGTGGGTTATCTTATTTGTTTTCTTTGTACTTTATGTTAGATTTACTATTGTTGTTATTTATTGTCTTTGTATTCTTTTCAAATTTAACACAAGGAACTTCAGGAGTGTTAAACTTGAAAGAGATGGAAATTATGCTTTAAACTTATCTTGTCTAGTTACAACAATACTATTTTGTTTCTAGTACTGTTTGTCATGGTTAATGTCTATTTGAGATGGTTTGTCATGGTTTATGTCTTTTTTCTTATCATATATCTGCTACTAAGTTTAAATATCAAAATCTGCTTGGCAGTATCCAAAATTTGTACTTGCATTGATGCATATTTGTTAGGTTTTTGGGATACATCTCTCTAACTGTTCGACAGACTTTAAGTACATGAGAAGATATTTCTATTTAGATGTTAATTTCATGTGCTTTTTTCTGTTTCTAAAATTGTGGAAATTTTATTGACATCCTCATGAGCATTTTAGAAGCCTTTTCTTTGAGAAATTAGAATAGGGAAGAGTTGATGGGAACTCTCAAATGGTGATAATAAAACTAATTGTTTTGGTATGGAACTCCCTTATATGATGATGGTAAATCATATTGTTGTGGTATGGAACACTTATGGACTATATACCTTGAGAGAGAATATAATAGTTTGACACATTATTCTTCTGGGTAAAAGGGTTGTGTCCCTGCATTAATGGTACACCTTGGTCCTATGGGTAAAAGGGTTACTCTCCCACCTTGATTGACACACCTTGGTCTTGTTTGTGTATGGTTTGTTTTCCCACTTTTTCATGACCCCTCTTCTTAACTCTTGATCTTATGTTGACCCTTGATTGGTCCTTATGCTAGCACCCCCTCATAGTGTGGTACCTTAACCCTTTTGTTATGTTTGTTATGGGTGTGACCTCCTAGCATCCCCAAACAACTCATAGCCTGCTCAAGCAAATTCATACAGGTCACGGTTTAGTCCAACCATCCACAAGAAGGTCACAATTCAGTTCAAGTGAACCGAATGAGGTCATTGTTCATTTTAGAAAGCACCAAGAAGGTTGAAGCCCATCCTAGGAGGTCACAGTTCAGACTTAAGTGGAATAATATCTCTGATGCTTTGTTGGAGTGTGTTATGCTGTAATAAATTCATGGGATTCGTATGGGCTACAAACTGAGCTTTGGTTTGTGTTTGGAATGTCATCATTGCTTGATATTTTATGGACTGTTGTTTATGGGTCTGTTGCTCCAGTAATTTGGGTTTCCTTACAGTTCACTTCAAACAGACCCAAACACTCAAACAATGCAGCAACGATCTTATTCCACTCAAACAAGGTTATGGTTTCTTTTAACAACCCCAAACAACTCACGGTCCTGCTCGAGAAATCCATGGGATTTGTATGGGCTACAAACTGAGCTCTATTTTGTGTGTGGAATGTCATCATTACCTGATATTTTATGGACTATTTTTTCTTGGTCTGTTGCTCCAATAATTAGGGTTTCCTTGCTTGTCAACTGGGTTACGTTGATTGCTACTATAGTTAACTAAACCTACAGTAATTGAATTTATTCTCTCTCTCAGGTATGTCCTTTGTTCCTGTAGTGAATTGTGTCTTAATAGACAAGACCCTATCTAAAAAAGTATTATTGAGTATAAGGAAGGTTTCAACTCTCCCAATGGGTTATCTTATTTTTTTTCTTTGTACTTTGAGTTAGATTTACTACTATTGGTATTTATTGCCTTTGTATGCTTTTCATCTTTAACACAGGGACCTTCGAGAGTGTTAAAGTTGAAAGAGATGAAAAATATTCTTTAAACTTATCTTGTCTAGTTACAGTGATAATATTTTGTTTCTAGTATTGTTTGTCATGGTTTGTCATGGTTTATGTCTTTTTTCTTATCAAATGTATGACGCTAAGTTTAAATATCAAAATCAGGTTGGCAGTTTCCAAAAGTTGCAGTTACATTGATGCCTATTTGTTAGGTTTTTTGGATCCATCTCTATATGTCAAGAAACTTCATCACTTGTTGTTTAAAGAGGCATGCCAAAGTCAACCAATGACATTTCATAGTCCAAGTAAATGTTGATAATGACATTTTTTGCGGATTGGAATATCACAAATGATAGAGGTATGTATATAAGAACTAAAAAGTTTTACATAGTCATCCATTACATTCAAAATCACATTTGTTGCATCTATTTTACATTAGTTTCAGCCTTAGAAGTCATTTAGTTACATGAGATTTGCTGCCTTTATTTTGCATCTTATGGCATCTCCTTTGGGGCCTAGTTTATAGAGGAATTTATGTGGCATGTCATTTTGATGAGAAATGTATTTGCATTGTCTTCTTGTTTATGATGGAAAAAAAATGAACAAAAACTATGCCACTTGTTGGCTGGATAAAGTGGATGATATTAGGAATTGAGCAGCAAGAAAGAACACATAACTGCCAAAACTGGAAAAAAAAGAAGAAGAAGAGCACAATAGAAACCAGTTACAAAATTCTATATATGTGTATCATCATCTAGAACTATAGAATATCAGAGCCATAAATAACTAATCAAATATTTTGTTATCCTCGACCTGTTGCTTAGGGTTATCCTTTATCATCTTATTAGCTTCTTCTCTAGTCTCAAAATGAAAGACAATTTGATGACCAAATAGTTCAGCATATGAAGCAGAAGAGAAAAGTACACAAACATAATGATTTGAATACAATAAAGTCTTGAAGAATGGACAAATTCCAAGTGGAGGGAACTGGATCTTGGATCAAACCATTTGGGACTCCAATTGACCATATTCAATTATAATTGAGTTGATTGATGCTAGGTGCTTTATGGCCTAGGTGGGAAATATCATCGGTACTTCATGTATTTATGTAACATACATACATATACATACACACCCATATTAATGTCGTCCCAATAAAATAAAAATGACTAGCATAGATCCATCTTAATCCAAGATCTATTGAGCACACCTCAAGGTTTATGATCTTGATTGGTGCTTAATGGATCCTGGGTTAATATGGATTTATGCTAGTTCAAAACTTAAAGTTGAGAGAAGACCATCCAAAGGACAGGATGAATCCCACCCCCATTCTAAGACTAAACCATTTCAATTGGTTATAGAAAATAAAAGCGGCCAGGGTACTACCTGTAAGTTTTAAACCTGTGCAAAGAAGCAAAGCATACATATTCTTTTAAGAAAAATAGAGATCACAACACATCATTCACACATAAACACAGAGATTTACCCTAGAAACCCTTAACCAGGAAAACCGGAAAACCTTGGAGCTACACCTCCTATTTTCTTTTCTTTTACATTATGAAATCCTCACAATACAAAATATAGGTATTCTGCAACAACCAAATACCCTAATCCATTAACCCAGATTAGAAAAAGACTCCAATCCCTTAACCAGTATTAAGTTACATATTTTGAGACAAATCCTTAAAATAGCCACAAACAATTATAAATAGCCATAAAATCTATAAATAGACGAGCTGCAGCGCTGACATGCACACCTGTTGTAATCTCACATATCACAGAGGGTTACCAATAATACACATTGAATCACACAAACATAACAGACACAAGAGACAAGAACATAGATGTCGAATAATAGATTATATTATATCATGAGGGTCCATACAAACATAGAATTGAACCGAGTTCTCATCTGGCTCAACAGCCTAATATATATGATTTAAAAACAGTTACATATAACTACCTGTTAGTTCGATCAACCAACACGACCTTACGCAGCGGACCTAATCTCTAATTAGTCAGTTATTTGACTAGTTGACTCACAGACTAGCTCCTCCAACATCTCCCCCAGGAACAAAATATTTATTCGTCCCAAAGAAACAGGGGAGGTACTCAAAATTCTTATTGTCTGAGATAGTTACTTTATTGTTTGTTTTCATGGGCTATGCAGTCGGATGGTTGGTCATTTCTATATGCATACTTCAACGATTGCTTCTGCAGTAATGGCCAGTTGATGTTGAAATTCTGTCCAGCTCTGTAATACTTTCTGGATGTCGATGGTCAATGTTGTGATGCTTGATAAAGTCGACATCTTCTCTTGGATGGCCAGGTTTGCTATACTTTCCATGTCGGGTCCCAAGAATTTATCTTTTTCTTTTGCTGCTTCTAGTAATCTTTTCATCTATAGGAAGATGGTATCTAGTTTATCCAAGCTTGTGAGTGCTTGTTGTACCCACTGGTGTGCTTGTCTTTCTAGTCTCTGTAGTTTGGCTATCTCCAGTATGATTTGATCTTGTATTGTATTTCTCATTGCTTCTTTAGTGCTTTTTCTCCTTTCCAACTCTTGAATATGTTCTCGAGTCTGTCGGGTCTACTGAAATACTTGTCCGTAATAAGTAGGCTAGTCCCAGAGTATCTATTCTGTAATGACAGATTCTTCTAAGTGGTCTTGCAGCACTTTATAAGCTTCTGAGAATGTTGTGTACTATTGCATTAATAATCTAGATGTCTCTTCTCTTTTATCTTCTTTTGTATTTTGTATGTGTACTTGTAGGGTCACCACCACACTCTCAAATAGTTGATATACTTTTTCTAGTGGCTTGTCGGTTCTGGCTTCCATCAGCCCTGGTATTATAGATTGGGCTAAGTTTCTGCATTTTGACAAGAATTCGACTTGTTCATTCTCAATGTCGTCGAGCTCCTTGCGTCTGATCTGGCTTCTTGTTTTTGCTTCAGTGGCCAGAGTTTTCCCAACTCTCCACCCTTTAGCATTGTTGCGTCGACTACAATAGTCGATCCAAGTTGGCTAATGTGGACCATTGTCGACTGTGATTCTTTTTGGTGTTCCTTCTTCTTTCTGTCTCTTTTTCTCTTGTGTTTATGTTGTTCTATCTACTGTCGTGCCTGTGCATATGCAAGTGGTGAATTCTCATGTGGTTGATTTTATTGTGGTTGGTTTTCTAGTTGTTGATCTTCAACGGTCAGTGGAACTTCTGGTTGACTTTCTTGGGTGAGCTCTGTAGCTGGATGTGTATCTGGGGGATTTGGTACAGATGGTTCAGGGTTTGTTAGAGGTTCTGGATTGGGAAGTGGTGGTGGAGATGGTGAATGGTCGGGTGTAATTGATTTAATGGGGATATTGTCAGTTGCGTCCTCAAATTGTGGTGGTGAATCCCCTAGGTCATTAGAGAATAGGTTGTTGATCACCTAGTTGATATCTTCCAGGTTATCTTCCTCCACATCTCTTGCTGGTTCATTGGCTAATGGAGGGCGTGGGATGTCGACAGGGATAAAGGATGAAGTGCGACTTGCGACAACTTGAGATGTCTTATCGGGGTTCCTCAAGAATGTCAACTTGATAATTCCCATAGATCTTGGTTTCTGGGGTATTTGTCCAGGTTGTTGAGGGAAGAGTTGCTTTGATCCACTAGCTTCAATTAGTGGACATTTGGTGGTAATCCTTTGGATAGAGGTGAATAGTTCAGGAAATTTTTCAATGTATGCTTGGAAATCACAGTCCTGGTCGAACCTCTCTTTTAGGGTTTATGGCATAGCATTTTTGCAAATTCCGACTGGGCTTATGGTGGGTATCTGTGGATTGTCTTCCTATGTAATATGGGTTGGAGATGGGGGTGGAGGTGTAGAAACTAAATCGGCAATGTTTTCAGCTATTAAAGTGTTTGTACTTTTTACCTTTTTCGATTGACCTTGCTGTGCTCCTAACTCGACAAAGCGTCTGAACTACGTCTCAACCGGAACTTTGTTCGCTACAATGTATTCTATGATGTCGATGGTCATAGCTACTAGTTCATCTTCATCTTCTGATTCTGAAAGGATAAGCTTGCACTCCCCCTTCCCTTTTTCCTGAGTTGCCTTTTTTCTTGTGGCTGCTACTCCCTTGCTAGTTTTCTGATTTTGTCTTTGGTTATAGCATATTTTGGGTTGTTAGATTCAATGTCTACCTCTAGTCCTTCTCCTCCCTCCTGTTGGTGAACTGCACAGATACTGTTCTCATCTGGTTTGATTACCTGCTGCTCAGTCGGTGTACTTCCCCTTTGGGTCATTGGTGGTACTATTGTTAATTATAGTCTGTTGGTGTCCTCTGCTGGTGTCTCTTCTGACACGAAGGTGCTAATATGCAGTCGGAGTTCATAGTCCTCTTCATTCTCCTGATCAGTCAGTGGTTCTTCAATTGTTAGGTTTACTTCTTTATCCTTTGCTAGTATTGATAAATTTGTACCGGATTGCCGAGCTAGCTCACGAAATATCTCTTCGACTGTTGGGTAATAGTCGAGAGGTTTTGATTTTGCTTTTGATCCATGCATATACCATACTGCAGTGTGGCCGAGCTCTAGTTGGATGCGTGCTATTTTTAGTAGACTTCTTTGGATGTTCTGAGGCACCCTCCATCTGGTCATCTGGATTTTCAAGTTTTGGGACCAGTTTTCCAACAGTACTTTACCATTTTCTAATTATTTCAATGTTCCAGTCTACGCAAATGGCTTGAACCTCCACATGTGGAATTTTGTTGGTTCTTGGAACTATTTTCCCCCGAATAGGCACAAATTGTACATCACTATCCAGATTATCAAAGATGGAAACCTTATAATTCCGACCGATTCCTAACACTTCTCACATATAGATTTGAGCATGTCGGCGACATACTGAGCCCATCTGTACACTTTTCCTGTTTTTGCTATTGTGTCTATTGCTTCTAACATGTCTAGCTTCAGGTCACTCCCTCATCCTATAGGGGTGAGCCCTGTTGCTATGATTTTCGCCATGATTTGTGGCGTTTGGGCTTGTATCTAACTGATCATTAGCCCTTTTGAATTTTTTCTGGATGGTGTTCCAGTTAATCATTCTACCAGTCCTTCTTTTATGTTGACAGGGACTGGGTCACCTTTGTTTGAGAGACCAGTCAGCTTGTTTATGACTTTGCTAGAGATTTCCACTGGTTTGTCGAAGTAAAATTTTCCATTGTGGTATCGGCTGATAATGAATTTTACTGTAGTTTCTTTCATTCCTCCAAAAATCGCCATGAACGGTGTGTTCATGTAGTTCATAATGGAGCTATGGTTTATCTTCTCTGTTGCTTGTGTCGGTTTCTTGTCGACATAGGCCCATTCCTTGATTTTGGCCCAAGTTTTTTCCCATGAGATTTCTTATACCTTGGCATTCTTGATGTTTCTTAACCTTCTCATCAATGGGGTTTTGGCGGATTATAGTTCTTTTGTTTTTGCAGCTGCAGCTCTGGTTTGCTTCAGTGCCATCTCGTCGGTCTCTTGGTTGAATTTTCTTACAGGTTCTCGATTCTCAATTTTATGACTGCTGAATTGTTCTATCTCTTCAAAATACGGTAAATGATCTTTTTCTGGTCCAATATTATACATGGAGTGGGTGACGTTTCTATCTATGGATGTATTAATGGCAGAAGTGATGGTCTAGCACGGTCTCTGAATTTTGCGTTTATTGTGATTTGCTTTTGGCGCTTCTTCTAACCGTAGTCATGAAGGTGTGATTTGACCTTTGGGGTCGTTGGTCAATGTTGATCATGCAAGCAGTCAATGACGGTATATCGATGGGTTTGGTGTCGGTTGTTGAAGCACTGGTTATTATATCTTTCAAAGTTTCCTGTCATCCTGGGTTATGGGTGTTAGTTCTGTTTTGTTGTTTTTAGGTTTTTTAGATTTTTATAGTTTTTGTCTGACAGTTATGGTCGTTATATTTATGTTTTTTTTTTTAAGTTGTTTTAATTTTTGTACCATTTTAGTCGAGCACCATTAACAAGTTTCTGAAATAATATTATGCCTTATAATGTCCTTAGTCAAACTGATCTGTTGGCATAAATCTCTTCGACAACGTAAGGTCCCATGCATTATGTATGCAACTCTTTGGGTTTTCCTTTTACTTGATTGTTGTATAGTAAGGCAAGCTCCCCTACCAACATATTTTTTTTTTATATTGTAATCATGCCAAGCCTTTTGCTACTGTTTTTGGATTTCTTGATGTTGCAAAGCGAGCAGTCAGTGTTCTTCTAGCTTGCTTAATTGCATCAGTCGGTCCTTCCTACCTTCTTCGACATCGACATGTAAATTATCTGCTATGATAGGTGTTTGTTGTTGAAAATGTAGTGGAACAACTGCTTCTTGTCCATAGACTAGTCGGAATAGTGTTTGGTCAGTCGAGTGCTTGTATGCTATTCTGTAAGCCCATAGTACTACAGGTATCTTTTTGTCCCAATCATCTTTGTCAGTGTTGCAGATTTTTGTTAGACCCCTTGTTAATGTTTTGTTGAATGCCTCGATTGCTCCATTCGGCTGAGGGTGATAAGTTGTACTACGTCTGTGGTCAATTTTGAACTGGTCTGTTAGTGCTTTGATGGTTTTGTTAATAAAGTGTGAACCTTGGTCACTGATTAGGTTTATTGGGAATCCAAATCTAGTAATTATATTTTTGTAGATAAATTTAGCAGCTATCTCATTGGAACATGTGTTGACAGGTTCTGCTTCTGCCCACTTGGTTACATATTCTACTGCATTTATTATGTACCTTGCACCTGTTCTTTTTGCTGGTATCGAAAATGGTCCTATGAATTCGATGGCTCAAATTTCAAATGTCAAAGTTGGGTTTACTGATATCAAGGGAATTTATGTACTAGGAAGAGGTCGACCCAGTCATTGACATCTATCACATTGAACAAAATTTTTACAATCCTTATATAGTGTCGGCCACCATAACCCTGACTGTTCGATTTTCTTAGTAGTTGTATCTGCTTGAAAATGTCCTCCCGTCGGTCCATAGTGTGCTTCATACATGATATTATCTCTTTTGTGTTCTAATACGCATCTTCTGAGGATGTCATCCAGGCCCATTTTATATAAAAATCCATTTATAAGGTTATATGGTGCAACTTTCATAGCTAAGATTTGTTTATTTTTCGTGCTCATGCCCTCTGGTGCTTGACCATTTTCTAAGAATTGAGCTATTTCCTCTAATTCGGTTGGGACTGCTTCTATTCGAAATAAGTGTGCATCCGGTAAGTCGTCTTCGACTCCTGTTGGCTCCTCTCCTGTGTCGATTTGTGACAAGTGGTCGGGTCCGACATTTAATTTTTCTGGTCTAACAATGACTTCAAATTCAAATTCTTGGAATAGTAGTAGCCATCGACAAATTATCTCATGGTGTAAGGGTTTGTTTACAAGGTATTTTAATACTTGTTGGTCAGTATAAAAGATGAAGGGTTGGCTAGTAGGTAATGTCGATACTTCTGTAGTGCAAAAACCATTCCTAATGCTTCTCTCTATATTGTTGAATAGTTTCTTTCTCCCTTATTTAGTTTTTTGCTACTGTAAACTATGGGGTAATCCATTCTATCGTCCCCTGGTTGTGTTAATATCGCTCCTATTGCTAGGCATGATGTGTCGATGTGTACGTGAAATTTGATCGACCAATTTGGGAACCTTAGAATGGGTGCCTCGACTAGCTTCCTTTTTAGTGTTTCAAATGGTATGTTACATTCGTCTGTCCAGTCGAACTCCTAATCTTATTTTAATAGTTCTTCTAATGGATAGGTCATATCTGAATAGTATCTCATAAATTTCTAGTAATATCCTGTATGACCAAGTAGTACCCTGACTTGTTTTGGGTTCACTGGTGGTTTTAAGTCGAGGATAATTTTTATTTTTGCAAAGTTGACCCTGATTCCTTCTTTGCATACAATGTGTCCTAATAGTATCCCTATAGGAGTTAGGAATATGCATTTCCTTATGTTCAGAGATAGCTTGATTTGTCGGCATCATTCCAACATGAGCCTTAGCCATTTGCAGTGATCTTTCAGCATAGAGTATATTGTCCAATCATCAAAATATACTGCCATTGTTTTGTAAATACATTCTTGGAATGTTTTGACCACAATTCTTGAAAATACTGCAGGTGCATTTTTTAGACCAAAAGGCATAACTCTGTAGGCAAATGAGTCAAATTCATATACGAATGTTGTCTATTTCTAGTCTTCTTTGGCTATTGGTACTTGGTTGTAACCTAAGAATCTGTCTGTAAATGAGTAGCATTCATGTCCTACGACTTCATTTAGGATTTAATATGCATAGGGTGTTGGGAATGGGTCTGTTAAGGTGACTTTGTTTAATTCTCTGAAGTCGACACAGATCCTTAGCTTTGTCGAGTCATGTTTCTTTGGTTGTACAACCATTGGACTTGCCCATTCCAATTGGTCAATAGGGTAGATAATTCCTGCTGCAAGCATATTATCAATCTCTTTCTTGACTATCTCTTTATATTTATGAGCTAATGTATATGGTCTCTTGTTTACAGGTCGGGCATCAGGTTTAATGTCGATCTTCATTTCACCCATTTCATGTACTAGACCTTTGAGATATTTGTATTCTCTAGCGAATACATCCTGGAATTCTTTTAGTAAGTTTACTATTTCGGTTATTTGTTCTTCACTTTAGCAATCGCCATTTTTTTCCATTTTTGGTCGATCATCGTTTGATATGTCAAATTCTTTAGTTTTCACTTTGGCATCTAACCATTCTGGTACTTTGGTTTCATTGATTAGTTGGCTCTCTTCTTTAAAATGTGAAAATGTAGCAGGAAATTCTGCTGCAGTCATTCGGTCGGTATCTTCTTTTTCGACTTTCTCGACTTTAAGTACTGTGTGAACTGGTTTTGTTGTTTCTGAATGGTATGATTTCCATCGAAAGCTTTTCCCTTCCAGATTTTCTTTTTCCACTTGTAGTCTCATTGACTGTGGTATTTTATTGGTTTGTATGTTATTACATGTTATTGTCGGTCGGTCATAATTTTGTGTTAGGGTGTTCTTCCCGGTTGGTTCTATAAATGCTTTGATTTGTTTTGCAATTTCGACTAACTTTTCATCTTGTGGTATAAATTTGAAGTCTTTGATGAAGTTATCTCTAAGTTCATGCCATTGAAATGTTTCACCCCGTGCTTCTTCCATTTTGTACCATTTGTTTGGTAAGTTGGATAGCATCGATGGAAACAGGTGTGGCCATGTACGTTTGTCTTTATACCCAAGTCCTTTCCACTCTTTTTTGCATGTTCTTATGTGTTCCTCTGGGTCCTGCCCCTATATGAACATAGGTATTTGTGCTTGTTTGGTTATCCTCTTTCCTCTGAATCTTTCTAGAAAGTAAGTCGAATCTGTTATCCATGTCTACAATCTTGATTGATGGGTATCCCAACATCTAGAGGTTTGTCCTGTGAAGGTTTCTACTAGGCTTTGTAGTCAGCCATGTTCACCAATGTTTTTAGATACTTGTTCTATATGCATAACTGGTGATTCGCTTTCTTTGTATCCTGAGATTTGTTTGATGCTTATGTTTGTTGGTTTTAAGGTAGGGTATTCCCTTCTTTTCTTTCCGAATATTTTTGGGATGATGGAAACTAAGAAACATTGTTGGATTGGTTTCTTATGCACTGTCTGAATGGTCTAGCAACCTCTTGCTTGTGTCTCATAGTTTTTGACTTCCCAGTCATATAATTCTGTGTCTGAGTTGTATCCTACTGAATCTTGATTTCCTAAGTGAAGGTCACCATAGACATTGGGTTCTGTGTAGTCTTCATTATTTTGTGTTTGATATAATTGTCGGATGTCGACTTCTTCATCAATAGGTTCTATCTAAGTTTCTCCTTGGGATGGATGGATAGGTACTATAATTTTTTGTCCATTCCCCTTTAGTTTTATCCTTTCTTTGTCTAAATATATCAATGCTTTCATTTTTATTCCCCAAGGGCAACCTACTAAAGCCAGGAAAGAACTGAATCCTTCCTTAGAGTCAATAATTTTAAACTTGACTTTGGTCGATATTTCTTTTAGTGTTGTATCGACATTTCTCGAAACTCCGATAGGTTCGATAAGACCTTGGTCGACTAATTTGAGGTATATTCCTGACTCATATAGTCGAGGTCTACCCAATTGTTCCCAAGTGTCGCGAGTCATAATATTTACTTGTGAGCTGAAGTCAAGTACAACTTGTCAAACATGGTATCCTTCGATTTCTAGGTCGACAAGTGGGTCAGCATCACTTTTGTCCTTTTGGTTTAGACTACAAATGTTTTTTTTTTGTTTTTCTGTATTATTGTTGTGTTTCATATTATATAGTAATTCAATGAATTTAGATACCGCTTTATCATCTTGTACTAAAGCTATTAATTCTTTAACTATGCTTTGTCGACTATCATCAACTTCTTCTTGTCTAGCAAATTTTTTAAATATATTCATTGCGTCATTATACAATTGTTTTTGTTTAGCTAGGTTAGGATAATCGTTCTTTCCTTTTATTTTACTTATGCGTGGATTATCACTCCCAATTTTTGTCCCTTGTTGGGTTACTATATGTAGATTCTTCATATTTATTACATCATGTTTTTGAACGCACGACAAGACATTACAATTTTTCTTTTTATTGATTTTATCAAGCATAGTAAGGAAATCCTCTAATGAGTGATCACCAACTCCAATGCTAGTACAAAATTTTAAATCGGTTCTGTCCTTGTATGGGAAGTCCGCATATCGATGACCTTCTTTATAGCATGTAAAACACTGGATGGACTAACGTGGTCGATTTTCGTAATTCCCAGAGAATGGACCTCAACCTCCATATCCTCCATGACGGTTGTCAAACCGGCACTCATATCGACAACCTCCATATCTTTTATTATTCGGTTCGTTTTGATCATTGCTTCGATGGTTGTTATCATTGTTCTACGTAACTATGTTTGTCTGGTAGACTACTTGGTAGTTTTGTCGGTTCTTTAAGTTTAAGTGGCAATCGGCCGTGGCGTGAATTTTTATTTCACATATTGCACACCAAGATGCTTTGTCATTTTTCATGTTATAAGGGAAATCTTTCATTGTGTGTTCTCCATGTTCTTGGTAGATGTCACAGAAGCACTTTGTCTGAACAAATCGAATGTCCTGTCGAATTATGTCTTGTCGACAGTTATCTTTAGCGTGTCCGACCATTGAGCATTTTGTGCACCAGACATCCTGATTCTTAAGGTTCAGCTCTTTCAATGATTTCTACATGATTTCTAGTTGTTCTTCCAGTCTAGTATTTGTAGAATATGCTGGAAAATATTCGTCCATCTCCACTTGCAAAGCTTTGGTAAGCGCATCTTCGTACGTTTTAAATGTCTCCAAGCTTATGTGTCACCGAATTTTCTGTGATAGACCTGCAAGGAACCACTGAATTAATAGTTGTTCATCAATTACATAATCCAGTTGACGGAGGAGGTCTTTCCAACGTTTATCATATTCTCAGACAGATTCTGCTAGCTTTTGAGATGTTGTTTTCAACTTTTTGGCTTCCAGATGTTTTTCGTCTGGAGTTTTAAAGAAAGATAGGAATTGCACTTTAATTTATGCTTTATATTCTTGGGGAGTTCTCTCAATATAGGTCATGTACCATGTTAGTGCTCTTTTCCTCAAGGCACCAGTGAACTGTGCCATCTGTCGATCTTCAACTGTCACCGGATTTGCCTCCCATGTCGACTCACAGATGAATCAATGTCATCTAGGATCTTTGTCACCCTTGTATAGAGGGATATGTGCTGATTTATGACCCATGTCGAAATCGTTGTCACTATCTCCTCCAGGAGGTGGCAGTGGTGGGGGTGGTGGTGGGGGTAGTGGGATGTTTTGCTTGTCATGTTGTGCAAAACTGTTGTCGATGGAACTTTCATTCCCATCGGTTGTTTTGTTTGTCGTTTCTTCTCCGACAAGCAGTCGATTCGGGTCGACTTCTCCTATCGATGTCCAACTACACTGATTTGTCTGCAGGTCTAACTATTCTGTATTTTCCAAAGGTGTATTTGGCAAAGGGGGTGTTCCTTCATGTGTCGGGTAAAGTAAGTGGATACTTCAGTTGGAAGGGTACCCCTGAAGCGTGACCCAGTTTCCTTCCTATGGTCGACGGATCACTAGATGATTATCATCATTTACCTTGTCTTCTAGTTGGCTCCATATACCAAACTCACCAGCTCTTAGACTTAGGTCTTCTTAGACAATGGCTTGCATCCTGGTACTCGAATTTGTTGGAGACAGAGGTCTTCTCTCCTGGGGAACTTCTATTTGGAGAGCTTCATGCTGCTCTATCCACAATTCTTCTTCCATGGGTGATGCTTCTTCATCTACGACTTCTTCCTGTCGGTCATGACCTAACTCTGGAGGATTTATTTCCTGGTCTGTCACCCTAGTATTCATTCCTCTTTGTAGTGCCATAGCCCATTCTCTTCTTTCTTCCCTTCTTTTCATCCTCTTCTCTCTCTCTCTATTCTCTATAAATCCACTGTACCTTTGTGTGTCACTGTTCATTCAATTTCCTTTTTAGGTTAACTTTGCATTGCTGGTGATGGTATCTCCTTCTAGTCAACTAGAATCCTCTTTACTTTACCCCGACATACGACCAGCTACCCCCCCATAGCGTACCCGACACTTTAGAAAGCTCGGATAATTCTGTTTACTTGCTTAAGAAATATTCCCACTTCCTTTCGGCAATGAATTTTTCCCACTTTTTCTGTTTCTCCACCCAGTTAGAATTTGATGGTGGTTCGTGCAGTGACGGACGAGGTTCTACAATATGACCCACTCCTTTTTCTATCAGGAATTTGAACAGTAGGGTCGGTAGGGAGCACAGGAACTGCTCGGTAAGGTCTGTATAAAAAAATTTCTGAATGGTTTTTGTCGAATTTCTTTCTTCTATGGCTTGCTCTTCGCAGAATTCGTCTGTGAGATTTTCAAACCACTTCGACAAGTTTGTTCTTCCCCCTCGAATCAGTTTCTCTAGCAGCTCTTGTTCCTTAGTTGCTTCCAACTTTTTCATCCAGAATTTTTTTCAGAAGCTGGGGTACCAATTTTACGAAATTCTCATGAGTTTCAGTGAAGAATTTCTCCTTTGCTTGAGAAATGATTAATCTGTTTCTCCTCATGTAATTCTGCAAATAATTTTCTATCTTACGCTCCCACCAGTTCTTAATCTCCTATTCTGATATCATCTACTTATAGTCATATCAGATATGTACTACCAGCAATGGAACCAATGTTGTAATCTCACAGATCACAGAGGGTTACCAATAATACACATTGAATCATACAGACATAACAGACACAAGAGACAAGAACATAGATGTACAAAAACAGATTATATTATATCATGAGGGTCCACACAAACACAAAACTGAACCAAGTTCTCATCTGGCTCAACAGCCTAATATATATTATTTACAAACAGTTACATATAACTACTTGTCGGTTTGGTCAACTGACACGACCTTATGCATCCGACCTAATATCTAATTAGTCATCTATTCGACTAGTCATCTCACCGACTAGCTCCTCCAATAGCACTTCCCCTCCATACGCACATGCAATATAACATATACCCAACACTACCCAATCTAAGGTGATAATGCCCATTTAGTTTTTATATACATGGTTTGTTAACAAAACATATGGCTATTTTATTTTATATTTCAACACTGATGTAATATGGATCTCTTCCTATTGTTAATACTTCTGTTTCACCAACAATCTCCCAACCTGTATCACCATATGTTGGATTGGACAAATTTAATCATCAACGGGGATATCTTATATAAGTTCATTGTCTAGACATCAGGATCATGATAAGACTAATTTCTTATAGGGTAATGGGATTCTATGCCTCTGTATCCCCCTCTGCCATGAATAAAATAAGGGGAAAATCTACCCATTCTTCCATCATCATCATATGTGTTTATTTTAACTTCCAAATTCATGCCAAAATTTAAAAGTAAGGTATCATGTATTACAAAATATCTTGATTTTAAGTTGAAGTGAAACCTGCAAAACCACATCATAAATGATCATGACTTCCAGTCGAAGTTAGTGAACCCTCAACACAATATTAAAATATTCTTCATTCCACTTATTCTTGGAAATCCTTAAAGCTAAATTTTCTATAGCCAATCCATTCCATAAGGCCTACACTAAACATCTGAAAAATAGCTAGACAAAATATGTTGCCTCGACACAACATTCCTTCCAATTAGCAAATTCCAACTAAATAATATATATCCCCAGAATTTGTTAGCATGGATACATTCAAAGCAGAGGTACTTGAGATTTATTTTTTACCACAAAATCCATGCTCACAGAGATTGATAAGTGACTTGTCCACATCTAACTAGTTCCAATACAAAAATCCATTTGAAATATTCTTTTTTGGTTTATTTTCTGTTTTAGTTTAATATTTATTCCAATTTAAAAGGCTTGCACCTTCTTATATGTTATCTTGATTCAAATTTGTACTTGTCTTGTGAGGTTTGACTTTCAAGTTATGGAGCCACAATTTTATATATATTGGATAAAGAGTCCCCGTTTCTTCTTTTCCAATCCAGTTGGTTGTAGTTACCAATTTTAACAAGTCTTTTATAATGCAATTGATACATAGACTTTGACATTTGAAATCGGGCTATTTTGCTTCCTTGGTCAATGCTCAAGAGTGTTTTCCCACAACCACCTTAGAAATTTCCAATTCAGAAGGTATTTGGTGCTTGAATGTTTTTGTGACTAGACCAAGACTAGGCATCTAATATATTCATGTGATATTAACCACCGACTGCTTGCCACTGATATTTATGATAATTTTGAATTTTCAATCTAGTCTCATTCTCTTCCTGCATTTTATTAATAGTATCTCATATATAACCACATACAGGAGTTGGGAATGTTTGAGTATTTTTTATAAATATATAGGAAAAACAGTAATCTTGGATTTTAACTGAAATTTCAAGATTCTCCTTATTTCTGCAGGTGGGGATACTTGGAAATGTAGTTGATTTCTATGATAGGAGCTTAAAGTCTAGTGACAATGATAGCAATATTTATAGGCAAAAACTTATGATTGCATTCAATATTAGGTAGTCTAGGAGAAGCATGTAATGTTTTTTTCTTATTTTGGAAAATATACAAAAAATTTGCATTTTCTTTCCAATTTACCTAGATACTACATTTCTCTTGCATGACTTCAGGAGTGTGAGCTTCATGATGGATAAAATGGTGTTGCGGGAGCTTATGGGTCCCTCCATATTCATGAAGTTCAAGTCCTTCTTAACAACGATGTGCATCAATAACGCCTTGAAGAATATATCATTTCGAAAAATTATTGTGTTTATAAATTGGTATTTCATGTCTTCTCTGTCCTGTATTTTTAAAATATTGGAAATATGAATTCAGGAAAGCAATCCTTCATGCTTGTGTGAGTTTTTGTTACCAACTATTTACAAGAAGTCTCCAGCTGGAAGTATAGGTGTATAGGCATATATTCATCTTAATACCGTTTAAGATATTTTTCTTTGGTCATTATGAAAGCATTTTTGTGAATATATCTAACACTTAGCTGATCAAATATAGGTTGTCAAGTGTTTTTGCAATTTGATATGAAACTTCCCTGCCTTTGTTAGACGGGGACTTTTTATCCACCACACTTTTGTTCCAAATTATTTATCTAGTTTATATTCATTAGAAGATGAGTATTGATGTGATTTTAAATATTTTTGGATTTATGGAGTGCATGATCAAACTATAGTAGATTTTATTGCTAATTCTTGCTACCTTTTATAATCTTTATATGATGTCTGAATTACATGAATAAGATTGGTACTTCTACAAGTATTGTAGATACTTCAAGGGTACTAGCTCAATGGAAGAGCACCTTCCTTATAGGAAGGAGATTGGTGGTTCGATTCCTCCATACCCTCTCAACAGAAATTAGTGAACATTTGCATATAAAATGACTAAATTATGGACCAAAAAATGAGAGATAAGTGACCAACAAATGGGAGATAAGTGACCAAACAAATGACCAATATTTGCGTGTCAATGACCAAATGACAATTGTGGTGGCTAATTTTTGGTCTCTTGTCACCAAACATATGACCATATTAATGACCAAATATGCGACCAAATTAATGACCAGTCGACAAGCTATAAATGACCAAACTATAATTGACCACATTTTTGGTCGTGTGATAAGAAACCGAAAATTATCCACCAATGATCGCCAAATCAAAAGTGGTCATTTATAGGCAGATTTTGGTAATTTTTTTGTTACTTATCTCTCATTATGTACTAGTTCCATTATCTGTCCTTGTGACCTTTATTTTCCTTTTTGACTGATTTTCTACAAGAGCCTTAAATTATTTAAACTTAGCAAATACTTCCGATTTCTTTCGAAGGAAATAAATCCACGTGTTCCTTGAGAAATCATTTATAAATGTAACATAATACACATGTCTACCTAATGATGGAAGAGTCACATATCTAAATACATCAATATGTACTAACTCTAGAATTCCCTTTGCTCTTATAGAACCAGATGCAAATCTTACTCCATTATGTTTTCCATATATGAAATGTTCACAGAAATCAAAATCCAGAGTGCAACCATTCATACCTTCAACCATACCTTTACCTTGTAATGCTTGAAGTCCCTTTTCTTTGATATGCCCCAATGTTTGATTCCATAGCATTATCTTTCCTTCTGATGCAATCGGGGTTCTTTCATCTTTACCTCCTTTCTCAATCACAACAAAATTTTTACATTCATTAATGATGGTTCTTCCCAATAGTTTGTACAGAGTTCCATACCGAAATCCCCTCATCTATACCATTGATCCTCGAACTAGTTTGAAACCACCATCTCCACACACAGTATTTACACCTGCAACATCCATCTTTTCGACTGATATCAAGTTTTTTCCTATATTTGGAACGTGTAGCACTCCAGGTAGAGTTCTAATCCTTCCATCCTTGAGTTCCAGCTTGACTCTACCACGTCCAATGTTACTGGATGGTGAATCATATCCCTAATTGTACTTTTCATATTCACAGAACCAATCCCAATGAGGGGTCATATGACATGACACACCTGAGTCAATCATCCATATATCACGTTCTGAATGATTACCAGTGGAAACTAGGTACACATCCCCTCCTTCTTCTGAGGGGGTATTTATCTCTGTGGAAGGGGTATCCTTGGATCCCTTTGATTTATCAACATTCTTATATCTGCAATCCTTTTTATAGTGTCCATATTTCCTGCATTTCCAACACTTCATTATTCCTTTTCCTGGGGATTTAGATCTACCCTTATATTTAGATCTCCCCCCATATCCCTTATTTTTTTTATCTCTCCTGGGGGCGACCTCTCACAGACAGGGTCCATGCTATGATTATCCATTTTTTTCTACTTCATCTCTTATGATAGTAGGGATGACACTATTTCATCAAATTTTAAGGTCGCTTGAATAGCACTACCTATTGCAACAATTAGGTTGTTCCAAGAATCTGGCAAAGAAAAAAATAATGTAATACATTTACATTCTTCAGCCATTTTAATGCCAACATAGGTTATTTGACTTACTAGAGTATTGTAGACATTAAAATGCTTTGTCATTGTGCCATTTTCATCCATTCTGAGATGAAAAAAAATCTTTTGCAGAAACAATTGTTCACGAGGGATTTTGATTGATACAAACTCCCTAGTTTCCCCCAAATATTTACTGCACTATATTAACCAGATACGTTCAACAACACAGAGTCTGATAATCATAATCGTATTGTAAGCATCTCCCTTCTTTCGAATTTATCCCAATCATCTTGCAACATTGTAGTAGGTTCCATACCCAGATGCACATAAATCCATTGTTCCTGATCTACAAGAAGATCCTCCATTTTGAGCTTCCATAGATAAAAAATCGGTCCATTAAATTTCTCGATCTCAGTTATCAAACTACCCTCCATTCTTTTTCAATGCAGAAATCAACGCTGCAAATCTCCCACTAAACCCAAGTTTATCAGAGACCCGAGATCTATCAATTGCATAGAACCCTCAACAACAAAGGCATCCCCCTCAGGAAAAAAATCAAGCTCTAATACCACATGTAAGTTTTAAACATGTGCAGAGAAGAAACGCATACATATTAATTTAATCAAAACAGATATTACAACACAACATGCACACATAAACATAGTGGTTTACCTTGGATTCCCTTAACCGAGAAAACCAACAAACCTTGGAGCCACACCTCATATTTTCTTCTTCTTATTATGAATCCTTCACAATACAAAATATAGGTATCCATTAACATTCAATACCCTAATTTGTTAACACGGATTAGAAAATAGGCTCCAAACCCTTAACCGAGATTAAATTACATATTTTTAGAAAATTCCCCAAAATAGCCAAAAATTGGCTCACTTGCACTCACATTGGAAATGACCTAACGGTTGTTTCCAAACGGAATTAAGCCTACCGATCATTTCCAAACAAAAACATGCCTACCGACATGTTTCCGTGAAGGTGTCAACAAGGATTGTCAGACGCAACGTTGAAAGGGACACCTCCCCTCCACACAAATATGCTAAGAATATAACATATACCCAACATAAAGATGACCATTGTGCATATTATAAGAGGTTTGATGATGGTAGTCCCGTATGTTGATATGTTGGTTACAAGCCCCAACATGAAGAAAATCATTGATCTAAGGGCTCGGTTTTCTAGGACATTTGAAATGAAGGATTTAGGAGCATCCATTCAAATTCTAGGGATGAATATACACAGGTACATAAGATTAGGATTATATGGTTAAGTCAAAATTCATATATAGAAAACATTATGTAGTGCTTCAATATGAAAAATGTAAAACCAGTTATCTACCCACTTTCTGCACACTTCAATTTGTCTTCCGAATAGTTTTCTAGCACATAAGCAAAGAAGACAAGCATGTCATGTGTACCATATTATTCAATAGTAGAGAGCCTCATGTTCGCCATGGTGAATACTAACTGACTAGATATTGCTCAAGCTGTGGGGTTTCTTAGCTAGTTCATGGAAAATACTTATAAGGAGCATTGAAATGTTGTGAAGTGGATACTCAAATAATTAAGGGGAACTTCAGACATTGTTATTTGCTACATACCGACATATTTAAAAATTAAATGTTTTGCATATTTTTATTTTGGTGGAAACAAAGATGGATGAAAGTCTACTACATTATATACTTTCAATCTTGCTGGTGGATATTTAAGTTGGACATATAAGTTGCATCCAATGGTGAATTTATCAATAATTGAAGCATAATATATGGCAAATGATGAATGAATTCAAGATTATGCAAGGGAAGATCACTTTGCATAGTCAAAGTTATATTCACTTATTGAAGAATCTAACATTTCAATATCGCATGAAGCATATTGATATTAAGTACCATTTCATAAGGAAAGTGGTGCAAGAAGGTAGGATCGTGTTAGAGAAAATTGATACTTATGAGGATAACACATATATGCTTACAAAGTTGGCCAGGAAAAAAGAAGATTGAATGGTGAAAATATTCTCTGGGATTTTTGAAATTGTGATTAAATCAACATTGGGAAATGGCGCTCATGTGGAAAACATTGGCAAGGAACTTCTTCTATATTGAATTCAAGTAGGAGAATATTAGGAGATGAAGCCAATATCTATATCTCCAATATTATTCATGTATAGCTCTTGACTAGGTAGAGATATTTCTTGTATGTGTTGGATGTGCAGGGAAAGGATCCTGAGGCAAAAAATTCCATACCCTTCTAGTGTATTTCGATTCCTTCTAGAACCCTCATATTGTAACGCCTCGGTTTTGACCACGTTTGCATTAAATATATATGATGTAAATATTGTAACTAATCATGGTGTGGATCTAAAGGCAAAATCCCCACCATTGATTCAAGGTTTTATGTTTCGGCTATTAAAAATTGATGCCGATGGTATTTTGTGCTAGCCTGCACACTATAGTTTTGGACATCATATAAATATGCAATTTAATTAAAAACCCACAACCAACTATGTCAATGCAACAAATAATGAGATGGGGGCATGCTTTCCTAAGGAATAGGGAGGGGGAATCTTTAGACTTGAGCCTTTGGGGAAAATCCATGTGTCAAAAGGAAACACCCAAAAACGTATGCCCATTCCCCTCATGCACTCATGTTTTCATTCCCTCACGTTTTGGGGAGCGGCGAGATGTTTTGATCATCCATCCTTCAATGTTTTCATTTTTTTCCTCGTTGTGCATGCCCAGTCCATCATCTAGCTCTCATCGAAAGGTTGTGTTCCATTATGATCGTTCTCTATTCCATTATGTGCATGTGCATTGTGCGTTCGTCCTACTTACAGAACCATGTTTTGATTTGGGTTGTTCACCTGTTGTTACCATCCTTAGGGTTGTTATGCAATGGTCTCCTCTATCACAGAGTGAGTGGAATCTTATTTTGCTGTGTTGAGATTGTGGTTTGCTGTGTCTGCATATTTTTTCCTTGGTCTGAACTGGTTTGGAGTCGAATTGGATCTAAACTAGCTTGATACACCTAGTGTAGGAAGGAACCTCACAAATAGATATAGAGGGGCTGGTTTTCTTCTTTGCACACCTTGAACATCACTGGAATGGAAGGCATAACCTGAGGGACTGTGTAGCATAGAAGGGGATTATTCCTTGTGTTAGGTGTGTAAATGTTTTAGGAGCCAAGATCGATCTAGTGCAGGTGTCCATCGCTCGGTGGTTGAGCTCACTAGCTTAGCAGTTCAATTTTTCCAGCTCCTTTACATTCTGATAAACCCATATGTTAGTTGGCTTGGCTGGTCCTTAATGAGAATGTTGGCTTAACTGACTACAGTCTGATAAACCCAGCAGTATATTGGCTTGTTTGTTTGCAGCTTGATAATCCCAATTGTGTTGACTCGGTTGAGTTTTGTTGTATCCTTGGCTATGTGTGAGCCTGCTCGTGTTCCTTATTCCTTGTGGGAATCATGCCCAACTCGGGGGTGGCAGTGCTGCTGAGAGATTGATGAGCGCACTAGCCTCTGGTTAGCTAGAACATTGCAGCGACGTAGATGGTTGCGGAACAAACTTCTTTCAAAGATAAGTATCTCTATGTTAATCTCTGCATTTTTAATTGCTTAATGAAATATGATGAACATGCCTAATGTGTTGAATTGATGAATTGCTTCCGCTGTATAATTTCAATTGTATGCATTTGTGTATGTTTCTTTCAATGCAATTTTAAATTACCTTATGGTTCTTAGATGGTTGGATTGGTGATGGCGTTAATGATCAAATATGCCCAATACTTCTATTAACAGGTTAAATTTCCTTGCGTAACTCTTCTTTCCGCAACTTGTGGGGTGCAGGATGCAGGAGGTGGAAATGCCCTTCCATAAATTCCATTCCCCACATATTTCCTTCCGCAACTCACCTTTTCGCATGCGAGATGTGGGAATGTGGGATGTGGGATGCAGCTTCATGATCTCTGTTTTCGACGTTGATTATTTCCGCAACGGTCTATTCCACATGTGGGATGCGGAATGCAGAATGCGGGATGCAGGATGTGGGACTGCAATTTCCATATTTCCCCGATTCTGCAAACTCAATCTTTCTACACCGTTGATTCTTGCAGATAGTTTCTCAGCCGTTGATATGTTCCCATATGCAGAACAGAATGTGATCGTCGATTTCTGTCACGATTTTTTTCCTGCCGTTCGATCTCCTATGAGATTTTTCTTCATAGATCGTCGAATTGAGCACTGAAAGAATCAATTTATCTGCTATTGGGAAGTTAGAGAATTTACACAGAGTTGATTAGATTGAACTTCGAGCTGGATGCTCCTGCATCGATTAGATAGCGGTAATGCTTGTGTTCCCTCTCTGGTGGACGGGAGGGGACGTGACAGTGTGGTATCAGAGCTGTGGTTTGCAGGATTGGGCCTTGATGGGCCAAGTTGAATAGTTAACAGAGTTGTTGGTAACTGGTTTTTACTTCTTATTTTATTATGCAGCTAACAATTTTGTTTAATAACACATTTTGCAGAATTATAGTCACCCTCAAAGGGAAACATTTCAGATAATGCAATTTGGTAAAGTTGGTTTGGTTGAGACATGAGAACCTACATGTGCGATGATGCACATAACCCCAATGAATACGAGGAAGATGCTACGGGGGGAAATGTTTGAATTGAAAATGATGAGACAGAGTCTAATGGGAGGAGGTTTCAAGATACTCCTCCATATTTTTCCACCACCATGAGAAGCCTAAGTGTGGAGATGCAAAGTCACGGGGAATATAATAAAAGATTGGTTAAGGATTCGGAGGAGCAGAATCAGCTGGATGCATCCATGCTGCAAATTTTGACAGACATTCATAGGCAGATGAACTGTGGGGACCGGATAGTGAGACCAGAAGGAAGTAAGAGCACTGCTAGAGGAAGAAAGAGATCTCCTAGTGGGTCATCTGACTCTGAAGGATCCACTGGTGGTTCAAGTTCTTATTCTCATGAGAATAAGAGAAAGAGGTGCTACCAGAACAGTTCACGTGATGATTTTAAGAAGGCAAGGCCTCCTACCTATAAATGTGAGATAAAGGATGGTCAAGAATCTGAAGCTTGGATTCTTGGGATGAGGAAATATTTCCAAGTCCAAGATTATTCAGGAAATATGAAGGCTAGAGTATCCATATTCAATTTTATTGGAAGGCCATCCATATGGTGGGATCACTTCAGGCAAGTGAAGAAGATTAATGAAAGGAATATTGTGTGTAAATAGCTCCAGAAGTATTTCAAGCAGAAGTACCTCTTTGACATGTACTATGATGATAAGATCAAAGAATTCCACAAGCTGAGATTGGGATAGCAGACCATGGAAGAGTATGCAAATAAGTTCTTGGAACTATCAAGGTATGTCAGGTACATCAAAGATGAAAAAGCAAAAATTCAGCATTTCCTGAGTGGATTGACTCAGTCTTACAAAGACAGAATTGAGTTTTATGAACCTAAAACTCTGGAAGAAGTGATAAGGAAAGCTAATTATTGCTATGAGCAAAGAAAAGGCAAACCTGATTATCATAATACATGGAAGGACAAGAAGAATGAGAAGTATTACCAAAGGAAAAAAGGTTTCAAACCTTCTAACTTCAGGAATCAACAGAAGCATCCATCCCAAGTTGAGAAGAATCCAGCTAGAGTGGTGGGAGAAGAGTCAAGAGATCCACAACAGAACAGAGCACCACTCCAATGTTGGAAATGTGGCGGACCCCACATACGTAGGAATTGTCCACTTGAGAATGAGAATGCAAGGCCAGATTACAACATTTAAGAGGTAGAAACAGTGGGTCAAGTAGCAAGGGTCGTCCCTAGAATCTATGCAGTGCTAGAGGACCGCTAGGCAAATCACTAGTCAACTGTGGTTGAAGTTGCAGGTAAGATTGTTGAGCAGTCTGTTTCTATTTTGATTGACCCTGGTTCTACTGACAATTACATTCCTCCTATAGTAGTGGATATTTTTGCTTTTAAGAAAGTAAAGCATAGCAAATCGTGGTTAGTTCAGCTAACCACTAGAACTAAGAGAAAGGTTAGTGAAGTGGTAGAGAAATGTCCATTGGTGATGAATGGATTGGTCACTTGTGTAGATATAAATGTTCTACCACTCGGTTCCTATGATGTTCTCATTGGAATGGATTGGTTAGAATCTCACAAGGTAAAGCTTGACTTCTATAATAAGACTTTTGAATGCATGGATGAAGAAGGGAACCCAAGAGTTGTAAGAGCCATTCCAAAGGTGATTTCTGTGAGGCATATTTCAGCAATGCAGCTGAAGAATTGTTGTAGGAAGGGTTGCAGAGTGTATGCAGCTCATGTTCTGGAAGCAACAGAGAATGAAACTATTAGGTTGGAGGAATATCTTGTATTGTAAGAATTTAGGGATGTTTTTCTTGATGATATTCCAAGGCTTCCTCCAAAGAGGAACATTGATTTCAAAATTGAACTTATGCTAGGAGCAACACCAATGTCCAAGACTCCCTACAGGATGAGTACACCATAAATGCTAGAGTTGAAGATGCAGTTGCAAGAATTATTGGAGAAGAAGTATATTAGGTCGAGTGTGTCTCCTTGGGGAGCACCAGTTCTGTTTGTGAAGAATAGATATGGTACACTAAGATTGTATATTGATTACAGACAACTGAACAAAGCCACCGTGAATAACAAATATCTTTTGCCTAGAATTGATGACCTCTTTGATCAAATGAGAGGAGAAAAGGTATTTTCTAAGATTGACTTAAGGTTGGGTTACCATTAGGTGAGAATCAAGGATGAAGACATTCATAAGACAACCTTCAGAATGAGGTATGGACATTATGAGTTTGTAGTGGTACCATTTGGTCTCACAAATGCACTAGCTACATTTATGTTCCTATTGAGGCCTGGAAATTTGCAGGCAACAACAGCAAGGGATTCTCCCCAGTCAACATTTCCAACTAGCCCATGACTGTTTGGTGTAGGGAATCCGTCTGGTTTGCGGTCTAGCCACCGTAGGTCAAGTAACAAAAATAAAAGGTTTTACCGGTTGCGGCCCGGTCCACCGTATATATTTTTGTATTTTTTGACTTTAAGTATGATATGCAAGTGCCTATCTAATATGAATATTGATAAAGAATGCAAGGACTAGTCACAATGTGATGTGCAGGTTCTTACCTCTCATCTTAGACTCTCTCACATCTAAATCACACACAACTAGGAAAACAACACTAACTAAGATGTCCCTAGGGAGAAAGATATTAATTCATGAGTAATGAAATAATGTTCACATATTAAGACAAATCATAGATAGCTGTTATTAGAATAAAAACACGTAAACATGAATAAATATATACACGACAAGATAGCTCATCAATAGTTAAAACCTCCATTACTCATAGTGGAAATTATCATAGAATAAACCAGAGAACATTCAGATAAGAACATAGGTTCAGAAAGTTAGAACGCTCTCACAGTTAATGAAACACAGTTGAAAATGAAATAGTTCCCCTTCAACATTGTTCATTTATCACATTCGAACATTCCACACGGCACCTTCTCCAACAGGAAAAATTGTAATTTTATTATTGTAAAACGAAGTAGTTCCTCTTACAACAAGTGGTTCACAAGTTTTTCCAGCGAAAAAAAAATCCCTCATTCCGTCTAACTTTCCTATATTTATACAAAAACAACATCAAACCCCTGGGATTCCCCAACCGTCTGACCTTTGGGCTTCCCAAAACCATTTAATCTCACAATTTTGTCTTTTTGTGAGTGCTCATGATTCATATAATGCATTACATTTCGGATTTAAACTTATGAGTACTTCATAAAATGGGATCGAATCGGTAACTGACGGACCCTTTCCAAGCCTGGGTTTCTATTTCCATCGATTCTGCCTTGTCTTTTATTTGTCCTTTTTTTAGATCCCGTTGATTTCAAAACAAACTCTGCTTATCACTTTTCAGCCAACTTTCCTCAGCTTTATCCTTTAGCTATGTCTTCTCGCAGCAGTAATCTGAAGAATATTCTGAGTCCGTCTGTAGTTAAAACAAAAATTCATCATTAATTAGGACTACATCTTTTCAATAAACTTAAACCACACTAACAATAAAACTAATCATCAAAATGAGGCCCTGTACTACGCTCTTATCGAAAAAACCTTAACAAGAATCAGAAACCATTGCCACCCACAGAAGGGTTAAAAACTCACAAAATGGTGCAAAAAACCTTATTGACATCTTGAACCATTAAAACATCGGTAGGTGTTGGGGCCTGGAAATTTGTAGGCGACAACAATAAGGGATTCTCCCCAATCAACGTTCCCAACTAGCTCGTTGACTGTTTGGTGTAGGGAATCCGTCCGGTTTGCGGTTCGGCTACCGTAGGTCGAGTAACAAAACAAAGGTTTTACCAGTTGTGGCCCGGTCCACCGAGTTTTTGTATTTTTGACTTAATGTATGGAATGCAAAGGCCTAATTAACAATGCAGGATAATGAGGATGCGGGGAGCGTCACAATGTGATGCGCAGGTTCTTACCTCTCATCTTAGGCTCACAAGCATCTGCATCACATATGCAAGAATGAAACAAACTAACTCTCCATCTAACTACCTATCTATCCACCTATCCCCCGGGGAGCCAGAATATGATTTATTTATGAGTAATGTGGATTATTCATGTATTATAAACAGAAATTACAGGTAGCTGATATTTTTCTCTACAACACATGCAAGATTAAAGATATTTCAACAATCAGATAGCCAACTGTTTCATAAGCAGCATACATTACTCATAGTGGAAATCTTCATGAAATAAACTGGAAAACATTCATACAAAAACATAGGTTCAATGAGTTAGAACGGTCTCACAGTTAATGGACATAAAGATGAAAACGAAATAGTTCATCTTCATCAAATCCACAGCACAACATTTGAATATTCCACTAAGATTTCTCCAATAGGCAAACTGTAATTTTTTATTGCAAAAGGAAATAGTTCTTCTTACAATATGTCTTCACCAGTCTCACTAGGAAAAATCCCCTTCACTTCTTCTAAGTCTTTTACATTTATACAAAAAGGGTCAGACTGTTGGGCTACCCAAATTGGCCTTTGGGCTTCCCAACCTCTCATCCCCCAACGTTCTGCTTTTCTTAAATGTTTTACAAAATATAGTTATAAATTAAAATAATGACCAACCCCTCATGAGGAAGGGCCCACTTGACTATCTAGAAACTTCCTCCACGCTGCAGCCTCATTAGCGATGCCTTCAAAAGTACAAGGTTCTAAAAACTGAATATTTATCTCAAATTTCTCAGCTTGTTTCTTGATAGCCTTGACCCTGGACATGCTCAAACGGAGCTGATCTTCCAGAAGTAGTATACTGATAGCTGGGTGATCTACTTGGCTTCTCAAGATCAGATCATCCATGGCATTGATATCCTGCACCTTAACTTCTTCCTCCTGGAATCTCTTCTGCAATAGCTCTACAAAGGCATCGTGATCTGGGAAAGCTTCAAGCCTCTCATCTGATTTTATCTGGCACCGGTTGAATGTATTGAGAAGTCTTCTGAAGAATTCGGTGTATAATCCCTTTGTCTTCTTCACTACCTTCTTGAAGTCTTCAGCGGTATTAATAGCAAACTCCACTAGGTTATAGTCCCGTTTGAGGGCCTGCTGGTCTTTTTCCGGTAGCTCTGCTGGGGTTTCCTTGTTGTTCTCCAACTTTTCCATTCGTACAGTCAGGACCTCTAGGATATCCTGGGACCTGTCCACAAAGAAGGATGCAGTTTCTAGGATCTCCTCCAATCGGCCGTCGATCTGCAGGACTTTACACCTTTCTTTTTCAACAGCAGTACGCAGCTACAGCATCTTGGTTTTCTGGGTCAATACATGCTACTTGAGAGGCTGAAGATCGACCTGTTGTTCTCTTGTTACTTCCAAAGCATTGTTAAAAGCAGAAATATGCTCCTGATGTTCCTTTCTTAGTTCTTGGGTGTGCATATCATTGTCTTGCAAGAGGATCTTCAACTTCTCTTCTAGCTCCTCCACCTTTGCCAGTAGCTATCCCTTCTCACTCTTTAGATCTTGGCATTTCTTCTGCACTTTCTCTAGGGCCTCCTGTGTTGTTTCCTTAACTTGCATTTCTACTTGGAGGGCCTGTATTTCAGCTCTTGAGGATTTCATTTCCCGCTGCACATCTTCATATTTCCTTTTGATCCTATTGCTCTCTTCCCTCTCGTGCCTCAATGTATCTTTCAATCGAGCAGAAGATTTCTTTGATTGCTCCAAGTCAATCATGATTTTTCTTACATTATCTTCTGAAGCTTGGATGAATGTAGACCCAAATCTTAGGGTAAATCTAGGATCCTGGTCTGTTCCTAACATAACGGCCGTATCTGTTATCATTTTACCAGGTAGACCCTCCGCCTCAACTTTCCTCTCTGTCCTCTTTATTATTCTTTTTGTTTCCCTATCATAATATACAGTGTTGAAATCAGGGATTTCCTTTCCCTTTTCCTGCACAAAAGGGACCAGCTCAAATGTGGGGACCAAGGGTATGATGGTAGCAGGTATTTGAGGGGTCTGAACCTGGGGGTTCTCTACCTCCTGGGTCTTCCCTGCTGTTGTTTAAGAAGCTGACTGTTGTGTCAATTTTATCCTCTCAGCTTCTTGCCTTTGAGGCTCTTCATCAAGCTTTCTCTTTGCTTCCTCTGCTTTCTCGGCTGCTTCCTGAGCAATTCTTCTTTCTTCTTCTGTGTGAATCCTTTCTGCATCCTCTTTCGCCAACCTCTGGGATTCTTCATCCCTCCTTTTGGCTTCTTCTTCAGCATTTGCCTGTTCATCCCCCTTCCCACCTTTGGTGGTGATCTTTTTCTTGAATCATCTCATTAGCATTGTCATGTTTGAGGCATTTCAGAAGACAGATTCTTCCTTATCAAAATGGTGGGTATACTCGAAGTGCACCTTATGTTCTTTGCAATGCTCAATAACCTTGAATTGAGTGTCATTTTTGCGGTAGGGCGTCTCCCCAAAATGGAACTTCTCCAACTCCTTTATGAATTCAACAGCTTGTTTCACCTTGGTGAATTTGTAGCTTCCTAACTTGAATGGCAAAGGAGGGTAGGCAGTCTTCTTATGTTCGAACAGAAAACTGCCTATTCGATCTATGAATACCTGTCTGACTACCTCCTTGTGGACTATGTAATCCGTTGCATATTTGGGCAGCAGTGAAGGTGGTCTTGATCCTCCGAACATCTAGAAGTACATGCCATTTTCAGTTAAGAAATAATCCACGTATTCTTCTATCACTTGCATGGCTTCTTCCGACATACAGTTACACTCCTTCCGAAAGATGAGTGTGTACAGTGGCATAATGAAGTGCTCACAGACCTCTCTGTAATGGCTATGGTACTGGTGAGCCCACAATGGTCTATAAGCGGCATAAACAGGCATCCTTTCCCTGTCCCAGATGCACCTGAGACCGGGGAAAGCCTGGTTGCACAATATGAAATCTATTAATATTGAACTCATATAGAATTCTGATATTTTCCGAGACTCTCCCTCCAAGGCTGAGGTCAAGCAAGAAGAAAGACTGCTGGATACCATGCTGGCCCAATTGAAGACTATTCCTTGGGTTGCCACATGAAAAATAATGGGTATCCATTCAATCTTGAAGAGTCTTCCATGCGCTCTCCCAAATATCCTATTAAGCATCAGAGCTATAAATATGTAGGGAGCCATCAAGCTCGCTGTATCATACTCACTGGTCGGTCTGTATTGATAATGCTTTCCCTGCAACATCATTCTCCTAAGGGTTTCCACCAGGTCCATTCTGATGCTGTTCAGCCAATCATTAGACAAGAAAACTTGGGCTTCTGGTAGGTGATAAGACAACACCACATATCCAGGGCTAAATGCAGCATAGCACTGTCCTTCAACATTCCCCAGGATCATCGTGGTTGTATCTGCCTGGGGTAGAATCCAGCCAATTACCTCAGAGCATGGGAACAGCTTTGGTCTGGTGGCAAATTTCATGAGAGAAGATTTCTCTATGTTAGCATAGATGGATTCTTCTTCGAGGCCTATGTCAGGAATCTCCCTGCGAGAAAATCAATCTATATATTTCACCCCATTTGTACTTGGGATCAACACCAGAAACACATTGAGTGTCTTCATATATGTACTCGGTCTTTGTGACAACCTCTACTTCTGTTTCTTCTTCGACCACAGGGGCCTTCTTCTTCTGCCTCTTGGATATTGTGAGTTCTTCATACCATGTATAACATTGTGACATTAAGCAATTCAAGCTGCAGACATTCACAAGACACTGTGCAGCATTTTATTCTATCTATATCTAGCATGAAGCAAACTCAGTCCTGTGCAATAAAATGAGTAATCTACTACTGCTGCATGATACTGAACAATTTATCAATCATATTTGAGTTAGCATAAAATCTACATCACTACGTATTGTGCCGTTTCTCCCAAGATAGCAATCCGTGAAACAAACGCATGTATATCAAGTGCAAGGTGCAACATTCAGCGATTTGGTCTATTGCATAGCAAACAAAGAAGAGGGTTGAATGCATCAAGATTGTGCTAGTCGCCTATGCTTTCCAACACCAAACATTTTAACAATATAGCCCAGCAGACATAAAACTGACGAAGACCCATGCGGTTTGCGGCAAAATAGTTACATTAACTCGACTACACATTTCGTTCTCTGCGGGTATTATTATCACTTTTCTACTCACGACGCTTCCATCAAAACCACTACCCTAGTTAATTTCAGTCAACGAACTACAACAGCGGCATATCCCCTTTAACCATCTAGGGTTTCAGACGATTGAACACAAAAGAGCTGCGCGGAGCTGCACAAGCAACAAGGCTGAGATTCTAGACCCCAAGTAACATGAAATTCGACCGAAAAAGGGACCAACAAAAGCCACAGGAAAAACCCCCACCAAACCTTCCTCTGTACCTCGTCGTCACATATGAGGAAGCTAGGTGCAAGCGGCGTAACGGCCACCTGGACCACCTCCATTGAGTATGCGCACGGTCGCACACCAACGGCCACGGCCCAAAATAATTATTTAGTAGGTTAAAAAATGCCCCCAACCGTGAACAAGATTCCTCAATACGTGGGCGCTATCATAAGGCGGACAAAGGAACGATTGCAGAAAAACCTAACCGCAGGTAAAACCCCCATACGCATGTAAAATGGAGTTAAGGGGACACAACCCTAGTAAAATACCCAACCGCAGCAAACATCACCAAAACCCTTGAACATAATGACGTAGGGCAACAACAATCTTACATGGCAGTGACGCGTAACTGACGTGGCGAAAGTGGTCGGGCTTCCTCAACTGCCACCTGGATGCGAGTACCGGCACGGTGGTCCACGAGCTTCGAGGGGTCGACAGCGTAGGATTATCATGACAACTCAAGCAAAACAAAACAATAGAATAATCCAACTCGCTTATCCCATATATAAAAATGGTTCGCACGTGCGACGGGTTTTAAATCGGACGGGAAACAACTTTAGGTCGGAGGGTAAAACGTAAAGTCTTCCGCAACGGCAGAAAGCCATAAACTAAATCTAACCATGGTGATAAGCAAGGAGAAAACTAATCGATCGGACGTCGGCAGTCTCTTAGGATCAGACGATGAAAGCCCACATCTCTCCGTAACGGCGGAAGGTCGAACCGCGGATTCATCCGCAACTGCGGGACCCAAAGACTTAAAACGCTAAAGGACTGATGGGGAAAAAAAGCAGCTTTCCTTCCACAATGGCAGAAGAAAGAAACGATAAAGCTTCCGATTCAAAACCAATATTCCGCCGAGGCAAAACACATACATCGGAAAGAACGCTGAAAATCAAACCCCAAATTCATCCACAACGGCGGAGGCCAAATTTAAAGATCCGTCCGCAACGGCAGACAAGGAAATAATCATGACAAAACCCAAAAGCTTCCGATCGAAACGGGAGGAAAGAAATCGAAGTCAAACAAAAAAATCATCCGTAACGGCGGAAGAAAAGAACATAAACACTTCCGATGCGGAACCAAAAAGCATCTGATGTGAAAAACCAACGAGTTGGAAGTAAATTTCTCTCCTCAACGACAGAAGACCGAAGCAAAGCTCCACCCACAACGACGGAAGACTAAAACCAAGATAACTTCCGATTCAAGCATGCTTCAAACGCGTTTAAGGGCAGCGCTAGAACTTGATTAAAAAAACAGATGACTTAAGGCATTAGAGGAAGAAATCAAACGAAGGGTAGCTCAAACCAAGCAAAAGCGACCTCTTTATAAAAGTTCTTAGACCAATTTCAAGCAGAAAATCAAACTAATCCAAGCAAAGGAGGGTCCTAAATTTTTTTAGAATTTTGGGAAAATTGTTGTAGCTGCAACAATTGGCGACTACCTGGTGAACCCCAGATCTCTGAATTAACTCCTTCCCAGTGCAAGACTATCTGAGTAAAAATGAAATCTTCTAGACGCTTCTATTCCTAAGCAAGCCAAATAATGCATTTAAATTATTTAAAGAAGTCCATTCTTTTGGGAGATGGTAACATCAGAAGTATTGCAAGTATGAATAACTCTTTTGAGGCCAACTAAGTGAGGTTTATTTTTCCTGCCCTCAGGTAGTTTACAGCTTGGACGCAACAGGATTGTAACCGAGTGTACACAGTATTATCCTATTGTTCCTCATTCCCATGCCAATTGCACTTTTATGCCTTTTGAACTTTAGTTCTTTTGATACGAGTCCTCCTGCAGGCCTTTCTTACTCAATTTTAATTCAGGATCCTCTATCCCATAGTGTCCTTTTGTGCGAACAATGTACTTCATATTTCAGTTCACGGACGATGAGGATCTCGTGGCCATTTAGTACTTCATGCTTTGATATTTTGATTTGATATGTATTGTTTTATTTAAGGAGTTTTGACTCTTGATAGCTTATTGCTTTTCTGAATATATGACATGGGATCATTTATATATGATATACTGTTTTACTCTGCTTCCTTTCCGTGAGTCTTTTGCTGTCACTCCCTTGGGTATTTAAGATGTGAAATGGATGGAGCCTCTAAATAATATTCCATACCTCTTTTACTTCTAAGTTATTTACAGGGGTTAAGTAAGGCTTCAATGAATGCGTTGACAGTTAGGAACAATGCTACTAGAAGACATTCTATACTTTAAAGCACAGTCTTTTGCTCAAGATTTAAGTTAATAAAGAACCCTGATGTTTCCATTGCAACCAAAAGTTTGCCTCTTTATTCAAACCCAAACGAAATGCTAGCAAAGCAACAATGGAAAACAACATCAAATCCAATAATCAAACAGAAAACATCAAAGCATTAAAGAATGCAAAATCAATTTATTTATGTACAAAGAAAAAGGAAAGAAAAATTATTGCCCACTCCTAAAAATCTTTAATCATGGGGAGTTAAGGGGTGGGTTGACATAATAGAGATGAGTTGTCTAACCATGGTCTAGCGGGGCTAGTTTTGAAACTGAACTCATGTCTACTATTCTAAAATCATTTCTTACAGCCTGAAGAAGTTGAAGGAGCTCAGGCCGAATGTCAGTCATAGAACTGGCCTTTCTTGGAGTAAGATGTCTTAACTCAAACTCAGTCAGATAATTTCCCAGGATAGAATCAACAAATTCGTTTCCCTCTCCTAGCTTAGTGACATTGTGCTTCATATAGGGCTCTCTTAATATCTTAATCAGGTTTGGGTTGCCCTTCTGAGGTAACCACAAGTGATACCAATCTGAAGCAAAGTACCCATTGAGTCTTGCTGTCCAATCTTGGTTCAGGATCATTCCATAACCATCAGGTATGTCTGCTACTACGATGTCAATGTAATGACATATCCTTTTATTTGCATACAATCGAATCAGAATGTTCTCCATCTCCCCTACTACTTTGACACTAGTTTTGTCAAGTTGAGTGACATCCCAAATAGTAGGTTTTAGCTGCCCATTAAGCCTTTTGCAAACTGCCAGAGGCATAACATTCATGGATGATCCAGATTCCACCAAACAATTATGCACCTTATGATTTAAAATTTCAAGAGTCACAAGGAAAGGTGGAGTGCTAGTTTTCCTTGTCCTAGCTAATTCGATCTTTTCTTCCACAGGTTGATTTTTTGTAGGCATCTCCTCTTTAAGTTTGTCAGCTTTTCTTTCCTCATCATCTTCCACAGGTTTGGCAGGTTCAACGAGTGGCTCTGTTTCCTGTCTGCAAGTAGTGGCTTCAGGTATGTCATCTTTAGCCTTCACATCAGCCTACCTCTTGACTTTCTCTTGCAATTCTTTAACCTTTAGAAGTATTGCATTGTCCTTAATTGCAAGGTTCTTATCTTTTGTGGCTGTAGGCATATATTTAGACTTGAGAGAATTTTCTTCTGTGTTAAACAGCGAAACACCGTTCCATGAGAATATTGTATCATCATCTTGCTTCTCTATGGACTATTATTTTCCTTCTTCTTCATCACTGTCTTCAGTCAATGTGGAATTCAGCAACTTATTCATTACCAAAGACATTGAATTTAACCATTGAGGGCACTTCTTCTCAGAGTGAGGTTGCTGGTGAAAAGTACAGAAATTATCCCCCCCTATCTCTGTTATATTCATTGAGGCTAAATTTGGGGGAGGAATTTTCCATTGCTTATTATCCTCTTTTTTCAGATAGTGGGGTTTATAAGTTTTCTGAATGTCCCTTTCTTTCTCCAGATCTATTATCCGGTTGGAAAGCTTCTACATTGTTTTCATCATTCCCTCAAGATCATGTGAGTGCTCCTCTCTGGGTTTGGACAACACCAAAGCTCTTCTTTCTGTAGTTTTCTCTCTAGGTAAATCAGGATAATCTTCTACACTTTCCCTCTCAGCCTCTACTCTTTCGGCCTCTTCATAAGTCTTTACCAATGAGGGCTTGGCTTTCATTTTGGCAAACATGGCCAACTCAGGCCCTAGGGCTGAGGTATAATACTCGATTAAGACCTTCTCTGAGGGTCTGTCAACTTCAGAGAAGTTCTTTAGGTACATTGAAAATCGCTGAGTGAAAATATGTACCTTCTCATTCTTCTCCTTTCTTAACAAACCAAGACCTTTCATTAATGAGGCATGAGTTCTCTGAGTGGTGTATTTACTTCTAAAAACCTTCTCGAAGGTGTCCCAATCAGGATCAAATTTGTAGGGAGACTGAAATACCAGGATGCTGATGTTGCTTTTAGGGTGTGAGGGAAAAGTCTACAGACCACATCTTCATGCTCCCCAGCCCTTAGCCCTTCTAATGCTAGATAAAAGCTTTGCAGGTGGTCGTCTACAGCAATTCTTTCTTCGGGGTCAAACTTAGGCAACAGCTTTGTCAAAGGCTTGGGGCAGGTTATGCAAAGGCGGTGTGAGGTTCAAAGGAGACCTTGCTCTCCATGTTGGTAATGGGTTGGGCTGATTTATATTGATTCCAGCCATGGGCAAACATATAAGAACAAGAGTCTGAGCAAAGAACAACGCAGGACGAGAACAGGATTTCTTGCTTCAAAGGTATAACCGAAACCTGAGAATACTTGGGTCAGGTTACAAGCTTCAAAACATCTACTGGTAAGGTAGTCTTAGGAAAAACAACTTTCCACGGCCAGCCATGCATTGGCGGCCCTCCTTCTAGCGCCAATTCTGTTGGGGCCTGGAAATTCGCAGGCAGCAACAGTAAGGGATTCTCCCCAATCAATGTTCCCAACTAGGCCGTTGACTATTTGGTGTAGGGAATCCGTCCGGTTTGTGGTCCGGCTACCGTAGGTCGAGTAACAAAACAAAGGTTTTACTGGTTGCTTCCTGGTCCATCGAGGTTTTGTATTTTTGACTTAATGTATGAAATGAAAAGGCCTAATTAACAATGCAGGATGAGGACGATGTGGGGAGCGTCACAATGTGATGCGCAGGTTCTTACCTCTGGTCTTAGGCTCACAAGCATCTACATCACATATGCAAGAATGAAAAGAACTAACTCTCCATCTAACTACCTATCTATCCACCTATCCCCCGGGGAGCCAGAATATGATTTATTTATGAGTAATGTGGATTATTCATGTATTATAAACAAGAATTACAGGTAGCTGATATTTTTCTCTACAACACATGAAAGATTAAAGATATTTCAACAATCAGATAGCCAACTGTTTCATAAGCAGCATACATTACTCATAGTGGAAATATTCATGAAATAAACCGGAAAACATTCATACAAGAACATAGGTTCAATGAGTTAGAACGGTCTCACAGTTAATGGACATAAAGCTGAAAACGAAATAGTTCATCTTCATCAAATCCATAGCACAACATTTGAATATTCCACTAAGCTTTCTCTAATAGGAAAACTCTAATTTTTTATTGCAAAAGGAAATAGTTCTTCTTACAATATGTCTTCACCAGTATCACTGGGAAAAAGCCCCTTCACTTCTTCTAAGTCTTTTACATTTATACAAAAAGTGTCAAACTGTTGGGCTGCCCAAAGTGGCCTTTGGGCTTCCCAACCTCTCGTCTCCCAACGTTATGCTTTTCTTAAATGTTTTACAAAATATAGTTATAAATTAAAATAATGACCGACCCCTCATGAGGAAGGGCCCACTTGACTATCCAGAAACTTCCTCCACGCTGCAGCCTCATTAGCGATGCCTTCAAAAGTACAAGGTTCTAAAAACTGAATATTTATCTCAAATTTCTCAGCTTGTTTCTTGATAGCCTCGACCCTAGACATGCTCAAACGGAGCTGATCTTCCAGAAGCAGTATACTGATAGCTAGGTGATCTACTTGGCTTCTCAAGATCAGATCATCCATGGCTTTGATATCCTGCACCTTAACTTCTTCCTCCTGGAATCTCTTCAGCAATAGCTCTACAAAGACATCGTGATCTGGGAAATCTTCAAGCCTCTCATCCACTTTTATCTGGAACCGGTTGAATGTATTGAGAAGTCTTCTGAAGAATTTGGTGCATAATCCCTTTGTCTTCTTCACTTCCTTCTTGAAGTCTTCAGCGGTATTAATAACAAACTCCACTAGGTTATAGTTCCATTTTAGGGCCTGCTGGTCTTTTGCCGGTAGCTCTGCTAGGGTTTCCTCGTTGTTCTCCAACCTTGCCATTCATATAGTCAGGACCTCTAGGACGTCCTGGGACCTGTCCATAAAGAAGGATGCAGTTTCCAGGATCTCCTTTAATCGGCCGTTGATCTGCAGGACTTTACACCTTTCTTTTTCAACAGCAGTTTGCAGCTGCAGCATCTTGGTTTTCTGGGTCAATACATGCTGCTTGAGAGGCTGAAGATCAACCTGTTGTTCTCTTGTTACTTCCAAAGCAGTGTTCAAAGCAGAAATCTGCTCCTGATGTTCCTTTCTCAGTTCTTGGGTGTGCATATCATTGGCTTGCAAGAGGATCTTCAGCTGCTCTTCTATTTCCTCCACCTTTGCCAGTAGTTGTCCCTTCTCACTTTTTAGATCTTGGCATTCCTTCTGCACTTTCTCTAGGGCCTCCTGTGTTGTTTCCTTAACTTGCATTTCTACCTGGAGGGCCTGTATTTTAGCTCTTGAGGATTTCATTTCCTGCTGCACATCTTCATATTTCCTTTTGAGCCTGTTGCTCTCTTCCCTCTCGTGCCTCTATGTATCTTTCAATCGAGCAGAAGATTTCTTTGATTGCTCCAAGTCAATCATGATTTTGCTTACATTATCTTCTGAAGCTTGGATGAATGCAGACCCGGCTCTTAGGGTAAATCTCGGATCCTGGTCTGTTCCTAAGAATAACGGCCATATTTTTTATCATTTTACCAGGTAGACCCTCTGGCTCAACTTTCCTCTCTGTCCTCTTTATTATTCTTTTTTTTGCCCTATCATAATATACAGTGTTGAAATCAGGGATTTCCTTTCCCTTTTCCTGCACAAAAGGGACCAGCTCAAATGTGGGGACCAAGGGTATGTTGGTAGCAGGTATTTGAGGGGTCTGAACCTGGGGGTTCTCTACCTCCTGGGTCTGCCCTGCTGTTGTTTAAGAAGCTGATTGCTGTGTCAATTTTATCCTCTCATCTTCTTTCCTTTGAAGCTCTTCATCGAGCTTTCTCTTTGCTTCCTCTGCTTTCTCAGCTGCTTCCTGAGCAGTTCTTCTTTCTTCTTCTGTATGAAGCCTTTCTGCATCCTATTTCGCCAACCTCTGGGCTCCTTCATCCCTCCTTTTGGCTTCTTCTTTATCCTTTTCCTATTCATCCCCCTTCCCACCTTTGGTGGTGATATTTTTCTTGAATCTTCTCATTAGCATTGTCATGTTTGGGGCATTTAGGAAGATAGATTCTTCCTTATCAAAATGGTGGGTATACTCGAAGTGCACCTTGTGTTCTTTGCAATGCTCAATAACCTTGCCTTGGGTGTCATTTCTGCAGTAGGGCATCTCCCCAAAATGGAACTTCTCCAACTCCTCTACGAATTCAGCAGCTTGTTTCACCTTTGTGAATTTGTAGCTTCCTAGCTTGAATGGCAAAGGAGGGTAGGCATTCTTCTTATGTTCGAACAGAAAACTGCCTATTCCATCTATGAATAGTTGTCTGACTACCTCCTTGTGGACTATGTAATCCGTTGCATATTTGGGCAGCAGTGAAGGTGGTCTTGATCCTCCGAACATCCGGAAGTACATGCCATTTTCAGTTAAGAAATAATCCGCGTATTCTTCTATCACTTGCATGGCTTCTTCTTACATACAGTTACACTCCTTCCGAAAGATGAGTGTGTACAGTGGCATAATGAAGTGCTCACAGACCTCTCTGTAATGGCTATGGTACTGGTGATCCCACAATGGTCTATAAGCGGCATAAACAGGCATCCTTTCCCTGTCCCAGATGCACCTGAGACAGGGGAAAGCCTGGTTGCGCAATATGCAATCTATTAATATTGAACTCATATAGAATTCCGATCTTTTTCGGGACTCTCCCTCCAAGGCTGAGGTCAAGAAAGAAGAAATACTGCTGGATACCATGTTGCCCCAATTGAAGACTGTTCCTTGGGTTTCCACATGAAAAATAATGGGTATCCATTCAAGCTTGAAGATTTTTCCATGCGCTCTCCCAAATATCCTATTAAGCATCAGAGCTATAAATCTGTAGGGAGCCCTCAATCTCGCTGTATCATACTCACTGGTCGGTCTGTATCGATAATGCTTTCCCTGCAACATCATTCTCCTAAGGGTTTCCACCAGGTCCATTCTGATGCTGTTCAGCCAATCATCGGACAAGAAAACTTGGGCTTCTGGTAGGTGATAAGCCAATCCCACATATCCAAGGCTAAATGCAGCATAGCCCTGTCCTTCAACATTCCCCAGGATCATCGTGGTTGTATCTTCCTAGGGTAGAATCCAGCCAATTACCTCAGAGCGTGGGAACAACTCTGGTCTGTTGGCAACTTTCATGAGAGAAGATTTCTCTATGTTAGCATAGATGGATTCTTATTTGAGGCCCATGTCGGGAAGCTCCCTGTGGGAAATCAATCTATATATTTGACCCCATTTGTACTCGGGATCAACACCAGAAACACATTGAGTGTCTTCATATATGTGCTCGGTCTTTGTGACAACCTCTACTTCTATTTCTTCTTCGACCACACAGGCCTTCTTCTTCTGCCTCTTGGATATTGTGAGTTCTTCCTGCCATGTATAAGATTGTGACATTAAGCAATTCAAGCTACAGACATTCACAAGACACTGTGTAGTATTTTATTTTATCTATTTCTAACATGAAGCAAACTCAGTCCTGTGTAATAAAATGAGTAATCTACTACTGCTGCATGATACTGAACAATTTATCAATCATATTTGAGTCAGCATAAAATCTACATCACTACGTATTGTGCCGTTTCTCCCAAGATAGCAATCCGTGAAACAAACACATGTATATCAAGTGCAAGGTGCAACATTCAGCGATTTGGTCTATTGCATAGCAAACAAAGAAGAGGGTTGAATGCATCAAGATTGTGCTAGTCGCCTATGCTTTCCAACACCAAAAATTTTAACAATATAGCCCAGCAGACATAAAACTGACGAAGACTCATGCGGTTTGCGGAAAAATAGTTACATTAACTCGACAACACATTTCATTCTCTGCGGGTATTATTATCAATTTTCTGCTCACGACGCTTCCATCAAAACCACTACCCTAGTTAATTTCAGTTAACGAACTACAACAGCGGCATATCCCCTTTAGCCATCTAGGGTTTCAGATGACTGAACACAAAAGAGCTGCGTGGAGCTGTACAAGCAACAAGGCTGAGATTCTAGACCCCGGGTAACATGAAATTCGACCGAAAAAGGGACCAACAAAAGCCACAGGAAAAACCCCCACCAAACCTTCCTCTGCGCCTCATCGTCACATACGAGGAAGCTGGGTGTAGGCGGCGTAACGGTCTCCTGCACGACCTCCATCGAGTATGCGTACGGTCGCACACCAATGGCCGCAGGGCAAAATAATTATTTCTTAGGTTAAAAAATGCCCCCAACTACGAACAAGATTCCTCAATACATGGGCACTATCATAAGGCGGAAAAAGGAATGATTGCAGCAAAACCTAACCGCGGGTAAAACCCCCGTATGCATGTAAAATGGAGTTAAGGGGACGCAACCCTAGTAAAACACCCAACCGCGGCAAACATCACCAAAACCCTTGAACAGAATGAGGTAGGGCAACAACGAGCTTACCTGGCAGCAACACGTAACTGATGGGGTGAAAACGGTCGGGCTTCCTCAACTGCCACCTGGATGCGAGTACCGGCACGGTGGTCCACGAGCTTCGAGGGGTCGACAGCACAGGATGATCACGACAGCTCGAGAAAAACAAAACAATAGAATAATCCAACTCGCTTATCCCATATATACAAATGGTTCACATGTGAGACGGGTTTTAAATTGGACAGGAAACAACTTTGGGTCGGAGGGTGAAACGTAAAGTCTTCCGCAATGGCAGAAATCCATAAACTAAATCTGACCGCGGTGATAAGCAAGGCGAAAACTAATCAATCGGATGTCGGCGGGCTCTTAGGATCGGACAATGAAATCCCACATCGCTCCGTAACAGTGGAAGGTCGAACCGCGGATTCATCCGCAACTGCGGGACCCAAAGACTTAAAACGCTAAAGGACTGATGGAAAAAAAAAGCAGCTTTCCTTCCGCAACGGCGGAAGAAAGAAATGATAAAGCTTCCGATTCAAAACCAATATTCCACCGACGCAAAACACATACATCGGAAAGAACGCTGAAAATCAAACCCCAAATTCATCCGCAACGCCGGAGGCCAAATGCAAAGATCCGTCCGCAACGGCGGACAAGGAAATAATCATGACAAAACCCAAAAGCTTTCGATCGAAACAGGAGGAAAGAAATCGAAATCAAATAATAAAATCATCTGTAACGGTGGAAGAAAAGAACATAAACACTTCCAATGCGGAACCAAAATCATCCGACGTGAAAAACCAACGAGTTGGAAGTAAATTTCTCTCCACAACGGTGGAAGACCGAAGCAAAGCTCCACCCGCAACGGCGGAAGACTAAAACCAAGATAACTTCCGATTCAAGCATGCTTCAAACGCGTTTAAGGGTAGATCTAGAACTTGATTAAAAAAATAGATGACTTAAGGCATCAGAGGAAGAAATCAAATGAAGGGTAGCTCAATCCAAGCAAAAGCGACCTCTTTATAAAAGTTCTTCGACCAATTTCAAGCAGAAAATCAAACTAATCCAAGCAAAGGAGGGTCCTAAAATTTTTTAGAATTTTGGGAAAATTGTTGCAGCTGCAACAATTGGCGACTACCTGGTGAACCCCAGATCTCTGAATTAACTCCTTCCCAGTGCAAGACTTTCTAAATAAAAATGAAATCTTCTAGACGCTTGTATTCCTAAGCAAGCCAAATAATGCATTTAAATTATTTAAAGAAGTTCATTATTTTGGGAGATGGTAACATTAGAAGTATTGCAAGTATGAATAACTCTTTTGAGGCCAACTAAGTGAGGTTTATTTTTCCTGCCCTCAGGTATTTTACAGCTTGGACACCACAGGATTGTAACCGAGTGTACACAGTATTATCCTTTTGTTCCTCATTCCCATGCCAACTGCACTTTTATGCCTTTTGAACTTTAGTTCTTTTGATAAGAGTCCTCCTGCAGACCTTTCTTACTGAATTTTAATTCAGGATCCTCTATCCCATAGTGTCCTTTTGTGCGAACAATGTACTTCATATTTCAGTTCACGGACGGAGAGGATCTCGTGGCCATTTAGTACTTCATGCTTTGATATTTTGATTTGATATGTATTGTTTTCTTTAAGGAGTTTTGACTCTTGATAGCTTATTGCTTTTCTGAATATATGACATGGGATCATTTATATATGATATACAGTTTTACTATGCTTCCTTTCCGTGAGTCTTTTGCTGTCACCCCCTTGGGTATTTAAGATGTGAAATGGATGGAGCCTCTAAATAGTATTCCAGACCTCTTTTACTTCTGAGTTGTTTACAGGGGTTAAGTAAGGCTTCAATGAATGCGTTGCCAGTTAGGAACACTGCTACTAGAAGGCATTCTATACTTTAAAGCACAATATTTTGCTCAATATTTAAGTTAATAAAGAACCCTGATGTTTCCATTGCAACAAAAAGTTTGCCTCTTTATTCAAAACCAAACGAAATGCTAGCAAAGCAACAATGGAAAACAACATCAAATCCAATAATCAAATAGAAAACGTCAAAGAATTAAAGAATGCAAAATCAATTTATTTATGTACAAAGCAAAAGGAAAGAAAAATTATTGCCCACTCCTGAAAATATTTAATCATGGGGAGTTAAGGGGTGGGCTGACATAATAGAGATGAGTTGTCTAACCATGGTCTAGCAGGGCTAGTTTTGAAACTGAACTCATGTCTACTATTCTAAAATCATTTCTTACAGCCTGAAGAAGTTGAAGGAGCTCAGGTTGAATGTCAGTCATAGAACTGGCCTTTCTTGGAGTAAGATTCCTTAACTCAAACTCAGTCAGATAATTTCCCAGGACAGAATCAGCAGATTCGTTTCCCTCTCCTAGCTTAGTGACATTGTGCTTCATATAGGGCTCTCCTAATATCTTAATCAGGTTTGGGCTGCCCTTCTGAGGTAACCACAAGTGATACCAATCTGAAGCAAAGTACCCATTGATTCTTGCTGTCCAATCTCGGTTCAGGATCATTCCATAACCATCAGGTATGTCTGCTACTACGATGTCAATGTAATGACATATCCTTTTATTTGCAGACAATCGAATCAGAACGTTCTCCATCTCCCCTACTACTTTGACACTAGTTTTGTCAAGTTGAGTGACATCCCCAAATAGTAGGTTTTAGCTGCCCATTAAGCTTTTTGCAAACTGCCAGAGGCATAACATTCATGGATGATCCAGAGTCCACCAAACAATTATGCACCTTATGATTTAAAATTTCAAGAGTCACAAGGAAAGGTGGAGCGCTAGTTTTCCTTGTCCTAGCTAATTCGATCTTTTCTTCCACAGGTTGATTTTTTGTAGGCATATCCTCTTTAAGTTTGTCAGCTTTTCTTTCCTCATCATCTTCCATAGGTTTGGCAGGTTCAATGAGTGGCTATGTTTCCTGTCTGCAAGTAGTGGCTTCAGGTATGTCATCTTTAGCCTTCACATCGGCCTGCCTCTTGACTTTCTCTTTCAATTATTTAACCTTTAGAAGTATTGCATTGTCCTTAATTGCAAGGTTCTTATCTTTTGTGGTTGTAGGCATATATTTAGACTTGAGATCATTTTCTTCTGTGTTAAACAGCGAAACATCGTTCCATGACAATATTGTATCATCGTCTTGCTTCTCTATGGACTGTTCTTTTCCTTCTTCTTCATCACTGTCTTCAGTCAATGTGGAATTCAGAAACTTATTCATTACCAAAGACATTGAATTTAACCATTGAGGGCACTTCTTCTCAGAGTGAGGTTGCTGGCGAAAAGTACAGAAATTATCCCCCCTATCTCTGTTATATTTATTGAGGCTAAATTTGGGGGAGGAATTTTCCATTGGTTATTATCCTTTTTTTCCGGATAGTGGGGTTTATAAGTTTTCTGAATGTCCCTTTCTTTATCCAGATCTATTATCCGGTTGGAAAGCTTCTGCATCGTTTTCATCATTCCCTCAAGATCATGTGAGTGCTCCTCTCTGGGTTTGGACAACACCAAAGCTATTCTTTCTGTAGTTTTCTCTCTAGGTAAATCAAGATAATCTTCTACACTTTCCCTCTCAGCCTCTACTCTTTCGGCCTCTTCATAAGTCTTTACCAATGAGGATTTGGCTTTCATTTTGGCAAACATGGCCAACTCAGGCCCTAGGGCTGAGGTATAATACTCGATTAAGACCTTGTCTGAGGGTCTGTCAGCTTCAGAGAAGTTCTTTAGGTACATTGAAAATCGCTGAGTGAAAATATGTACCTTCTCATTCTTCTCCTTTCTTAACAAACCAAGACCTTTCATTAATGAGGCATGAGTTCTCTGAGTGGTGTATTTACTTCTGAAAACCTTCTCGAATGTGTCCCAATCAGGAATCGAATTTGTAGGGAGACTGGAATACCAGGATGCTGCTTCTCCTTTTAGGGTGTGAGGGAAAAGCCTATGGACCACATCTTCATGCTCCCCAGCCCTTAGCCCTTCTAATTCTAGATAAAAGCTTTGCAGGTGGTCGTCTACAGCAATTCTTTCTTCGGGGTCAAACTTAGGCAACAGCTTGTCAAAGGCTTGGGGCAGGTTATGCAAAGGCGGTGTGAGGTTCAAAGGAGACCTTGCTCTCCATGCTGGTAATGGGTTGGGCTGATTTATATTGATTCCAGCCATGGGCGCACGTATGAGAACAAGAGTCTGAGCAAAGAACAACGCAAGATGAGAACAGGCTTTCTTGCTTCAAAGGTATAACCGAAACCTGAGAGTACTTGGGTCAGGTTACAAGCTTCAAAACATCTACTGGTAAGGTAGTCTTAGGAAAAAAAACTTTCCACAGCCAGCCATGCACTGGCGGCCCTCCTTCTAGCGCCAATTCTGTTGGGGCCTGGAAATTCGCAGGCAGCAACAGTAATGGATTCTCCCCAATCAACGTTCCCAACTAGCTCGTTGACTTTTTGGTGTAGGGAATCCGTCCAGTTTGCGGTCCGGCTACCGCAGGTTGTTGATGTATATGTAACTTCGGAATGTATTCTTCTATGTATTTTATATTATTGTAACCCGATGTTTATTCCGGGATGTTTCTATTATGTATTTGAG
>LPNX010772010.1:37424-52066 GCA_001517045.1 Pseudotsuga menziesii | reverse complement strand
AATGGCATTCAATGGGCATTTTGGACAAAGTTGTACACTTGTGGGAGATTTTATAGTTCTCTTTCAAGGTATAAATGATAGTGGGATTGGCATAGTCTATCTTTAAATTTATTTTATTTTCTTTATATATCAATATGAACATGGTTTCTTGCATTAATTGTAGGTTAGTGGTTGTTTAAGTCACCTTTTAATAAAACAATCACATAAGTATTCATACTTCTTGTCAACAAGCAAACTTGAAGGTATTGTTGCTAATATTTAATCTCATTTTATTTCCATTTATCTAGTGGCTAAGAGTACTTAGATTTAATTCCCATTCTTCTTTATGTTAAATTGAATTAGTAGTTTATTTTTTTTTACTATTCTATACACATTTTGGGTGATGAGTTGCTCCATTGGAGACTAAAGAAAATTACAAGGGACCCTATGTTGTTCATTCCAAGTTTTCTATCTGTTTTTTCTTAAATAATTTAGAGGTTACCTTTTCCTAGTAGGGGCATAGTCAGTTAATCAACGTTTTGTTTTATAAACCAAGGCAATGTTTCTACCTAGTTTTTATATGATGTACTTGTTTTCACTAACAAATCAACATCCATGTATTGTTATTATACACAAACTATTTGACTTTATTATTGGATAGATGCAACATAATTCATTAAACTCAAACACAACTTTTCCTCAGTGGCCTCCGCTAAGGACTACTCTCTAAATTAATTTAATTTAATTTTGACAGCGCCAATCTCATTATGGTATACAATTTATACATGAATAATGTGGGGAATATGACAATACTACATTGGCGTTGCCTTCCTTTAGGGAAACATCAATAAACTAGGAATGTGGCATTCCATATTTATTTATGAGGGATGGTTGATGGTGTATTTCATCAAGTTGTGGCTTTTGGACTAGGCTTTGATGTTGAGTTCTACCTACTCGATCTAGTTCCTTAAAATATTTGTGTTGATGAGAATACTACTATACATATAACTAGAAGACAGAATATAGCATGCAATATAAAAATCATTTTGTATATATGTTTCAAAGGTTCAAAATTCTCCTTCAATTTTTTTCCTTTGGAATGAACATCCAAATCTTATCAAAACTCTCCAAATGTTGTCTAACAATATGTCCATCCACTCTTATATCATGAAATAATTCAATGATGTATTGGTTTATTAGATGTGGAGAATTTTGTACATATATTTTAAATATTCCAAATCTACTTCAAGTTTTGGTCCTTGGAAGTTAAGATGGACATCCAAATCTTATTGAAAGTATCTGAAGGTTGTGTAATATGTTCATGGAACCTGAGAGAAAGATGCGTGCCTATGTTCATTTTACAGGGGATGGTGGCTTGGCCCACATTGGAGGAAGATGAGTTTGGGCCACCATTTCGTCATCCTTTGCTTCTATATAAACTGAAAGTCTCCTTTCCATGGCATCATCCATCATTATCTTCAAGTTACTTATGAATTTTCAATCAAATTCAGATATCTTGGCATGACTCTAGATGACTTAGTACATAGATATTTTAACAATAGATGCATGATTGTCATTACTATAGATCCATAATGGCTTAATTGCAATCAACACCTCAGATGGCGTTAAAGAAGGACATGCATGAGCATAACCTATAAATTTCTAGGATTTTTGCATTTTGCATCATTCAAGCATACAAAATAATGATTACCGAGTTACTATAGATCCATAATGGCTTACCTTGTACTAGTCCTTCAATTCCTTCAACTACATTTATTAAGTGCAAATTTTACATTTTCATGCAATAACAACTTCTTAAAGGGTGCTAGCTCAATGGTAGAGAACCTACCTTATTATATGCAAGATGTTGGTGGTTCTATTCCTCCCTGCCCTATCATAAATTTGTGACTAAGAAAAAAACTAAATTCGTATATGCATGACTATTATTTAGTAATTTACAATATCTTATAGTGTGGCTAATGTTTAGTCGTATTTAGCTTAGTCATTAATATGTTACCTTGATTTATCATCTAGTAGTTTATTTAGTCGTATATTTGGTCATTAATTGTAGCAATCAATGACTAAATCACTACTAAGTGACTAAATCACTACATCAATGACTAAATGAATGACTAACTCAATGACTAATAAGTCAACCAATTAATGACTAATTTAAATATGACTAAGTTATTCAAGCTATAAGATAGTGAAAATTAGATACTATTAGTCACCAACTCAAAAATAGACGTTTATATTTGAATTTTAGACATTTTTTTAGTCACCAATTCCTCATTTTGTACCAGTAAGGGACGGGCACATATCTCATGGGATGTGGTGCCTAATATTCCCCAAATCACTATTAATCACTCTAGTTAACTCCCAATGCACCCTCAGTCATCTCTTGTTCACTCCTAGTGATGGATGCCTCGACCCTCTCTTTTCTTATTTAAGCAAGAGCTTTTCTCTCTATTTCTCATGATCAGAGGACCAAAGGGCTATGCTAGTTTGTATTGTATTGTATTACTATTTGGAATAAGGAAGGATTTGGAGGCAGGTGTATGTTGTAATTCTTTTCATCTGTGGATGTTGATTATCAAGTGGTTATGAGGTATAATCTATTTTGCTTTCTTTGCTTTCTGTTAGTTAGTTTTTTGTCCTTGAAGAGGATCTCCCTCCCAATAGGGTAAGAGATTATTCTAGTTTTTTTATGCTATTATTGCTTAGTGTCATAGATCTCTTAGAGGTAATTGCACTTTAATTTTAATTGCATGCTTTCTAAGTATCTTCTTCCAACGACACCCCTGTTTTAACCATATGTTTGTGCAAGGATTTCTAAGTTGCAGGTGATATCACTTGGAGAAGGGGTTGAGATAGGTTGCATCCTCCTCATATTCAATATACACTAATACATATGAGCAAATTTGCGATGGTTTTTTGTTTCTATTTCCATGTTTCGTAGTCTCAATTGTGACAATAATGACCGCGATGTTTTGTGGCACTTATTTCATCTCTATAACAATGAACTTTATAAGCTGTCGATATAGAGAAGAAAATTGGCCGCCATGTGTATTATATATGGTGGCCTTGAAATTGATTTTTTGTAATTCATTTTCTACGTTTCGTCGCTCTATCGACAAAATTATCGTCCCTACAACGATGAAAATATGGCCAAAAACCGTTGGGAAAAATTTTGGTTCCACGCAAAACCATGGAATAGTTTCGATGAACATTTGTCTCTCTATCGACGAATTCTGGAATTTGAACAGAAATTTCTTCCACAAAGAACCATGGAAAACCAATCTCTATCGACGAAATCTGCAAGTTGAGCGACAATTTTTCCATGAAACTGCATCGCTATAGAGACGGTAATCATGGAAATCCACCCAGGGTTTCAACAGTTTTGTAATACCCACGATGAAAGTTCGTTGATATTGAGATGAAACCTGGATCATTAAAAAAATTAAAAACCATGGAAAGGCACATTCCTTTCCATGGTTTTGGATCTTCAATTAGTGCTTGTGATTGATGTGCAATCTTGTGGACCTTTTAATTCTGCTTTAGACCAGATTTAATCAGCACTATAGAGCAAATTTCCAAAAGGTAATTCCGAGCCACAACCTAGGGAAAACATACCATGTGATTTGATGTTTTATGGATGAGCTATACATGTAAATGACAGAAATTTTCAGATCTTATAAAACAGAAAATGAAAGATGAATTAAGATTTAAAATGGCATAAAAGCTGTGATTAGTGTCTAACAAATCCAAGTTAGGTATATGGGGTCAATCGAGGATCTCATGGAGGCTTTAGTGATTAAAGAGTAGATAGGGTTGAATGGTCCAAACCCAATCTACTCCTTAATAACTAGATCCACTTTAGAAATCTTCAATAGGAAAATCCTAAGCTAGACATTATATATTTGTCAAACAAGAGCCACGAGGTGGCAATGTCACCGCAATTCCTAAAAAATATTACTACAAGACAACTGCTATAGAATGGTAATATACCTCTGTTTCAACCCCAACAAAGCCTCCCATGACAAACCAAGAAATCTATCATAATACACTTGTAATATAACTACAAATGGTAGCTTCAAAGATGGAGGATAACGGATAATTGCTCTTACTAGGTTTTAAAACTCGAGACTCCTCTTCCCCATGAGAAGGTTGGAAGAAGCTTGGACGATAGGAAAAGCACATCCATTTCCACCCAAAAAAGGCTTCTCTTGCAATATTTTGGTTTGGTAGAAAATAAACAGGAACAAAAAGTTCCAAGCTTTTGGTAGAAAATGAAAAATAAAACACAATTTTGAATAGTAATTTAAAGAAATGATGAAGGAATGGAGCCAAAAGCTAAAAACAAACACTTCTGATAGAGGGAAAGTGGTTAAAAAACAGAGGTGGGAAATGCACAGAGAGAACATAAGAGTGATAAAAGCAAGGATGGTACAGCAAGAACACAACAAAGACAGTTAAGTCTAATGTTCTTATGTTTATATACAAACATTGGATAGGAAGCATGATGAAGAGGCTATAAATGAAAATAGAAAAGTTATATTATATGACAAGTACAAGCAAGTCATATAAAATATTGATGGCTAGGGAGAATGTAGGCAATGCAAGAACCCTTACCTTATCAATATCCTTTCACCAGGTCCATTGGCCCATACCACTTGCAAAGAGTTGTCCTAATAAATGGAAAACCACTGTGTTGGCTGGCAATTAAATTTATAAATAAAATAAATAATCCATTCCTAGACCTATACACAAGTGGTCATTTTTCTAGGCATGGAAAATATCAAAATACTCTATGAAATAAGAAATGGGCATACAATTAAATCAGCTAATGCTTTCTGGAAAGTGTGTTCTTGGGGTAATTCCACCAAGAGATGTGGTTTTGGAGTCACATTCCACATGTCCTGCGAAGGAAATCAACAATCAATCTATCCAACACGTATTTTCCACCAAAATATCAACTTGCATTTAAATGCTATATTACAATATCGTTGCTTCACTAATGTCACACGAGTGCTAGCTCAGCTCCAGTTGTTGATTCCCCTAGTTACTAAAAAAAAAAAATTTCCAGTAAATAATATTTAGATATGGAAATATTTGTTCTAATAGAATGCACTTTGAGGAGCTCATGGAATGCTTTTGTAGCGCACATATTATTACATTTTTTTTTACTTATAAAAAAAACTAAAGAAACAGTTTAGGGGAGGAAGTTCAGGGATGAACCTGCAGAGCTACGAGCATGGTCTTGTTGTGAGAATCATTGCATATGATGTTTCCATCATTATTCATTCTCCCATTACATCTTCCACATAGACTTGGGGACCGCAGTGGATATTTCTTGACTCCTTTTCTATTATTTATTTCTTAGCTTTTCTCCTAACAGTCCTTACAAACTCGACGACTGACATCTTTTCAATGGCATCCTCCAACTGCAGAGTTAAATTCAAACCATTAAGAAGAAAAATCCTAAACATGAATTGGTTCTCCTTAGGTTCAGGATTGGGTTTCTTCTTAGGAAGCACTCCAAGGTAGCCCTCATTGCTACTTCTTTTCCTCCTGGTAGAATATTATTCCATCTTGGACACAAGAAACAACAAACCGCAGAGGGAATAGTGTGTTCTTCTATCACAACACTTTCCTACACTTACAATTTGCAAGAATTGATGCATGCAATGGGATTTCGTTAGGTTCTATAGAGAATGTTATGGATGAGGTTGATGTCTCACTAATTACTCAAAGCAATTATGCATGTACAACTCAAGACAAGCTCTGGCGTTCCATAATTGCCACAAAGCTCTGCTCAGTAGCCTCAAAACCACTCTGAGCAGGCCTGGAATTTCAAATTTTAGTAGCCTGTCAAATAAAATTTGATGACGGTTACATTTTCTAAATGCCATTCAATTTACGTCTTATGTAAATGTATACATGTCAAAAAAAATTACTTACTTCATATTCTTTCCGTTCAATATTCTTTCCATTCAACTTGACCCTAGCCTTGTTTATATGACAGGATTTGGAAAAAAAAAATTTCAAATTTCTAAATATATTGAACTTTGGAAAAATATAGAATATAAAAATTTATTAATTAAAAATTCAAGTAGAAAGCATTAAAAAAATAACTTTTAAATAAATAAATGTCTACTAATTTGTATACAGACCTTCGTAGCTAGTATTAGTGGTAGTTGTTGCTCAATTAGAATTGGAGGCTTGTTCTCCACCCTGACAAGATCAACGATATGTGGAACTAGTTCTATTCTCTCTTTCACTCACATAACACATATATTATCTCTCTAATGTCCCATACTCTTATTTGTCTCATGTTCTAGCTCTATGATGTTTTGGAACCGGTTCTGTTCAATAAAATTAGGCTTTGGGAAATATTGTGAATATCATGAAATATATTAAAATTTGGAAAACATATAGAATATAAAAATTTATTGATTAAAAATTCAAGTAAGAAGCATTAAAAAATAACTTTTAAATAAATAAATGTCTACTAATTTGTAAAAAGACCTTCGTAGCTGGTACCAATGGTAGTTGTTGGTAAATTGGAATTTAAGTCTTGTTCTCCACCTTGACGAGATCGACGATATGTGGGACTGGTTCTATTCTCACTTTCACTCACATAACCCATATATTATCTCTCTAATGTCCCATACTCTTATATGTCTCATGTGCCAGCTCTATGATGTTTGGCACCGGTTCTATTCAATAAAATCAGGCTTTGGGAAATATTGCACATATCATGAAATATATTGAACTTTGGAAAAATATAGAATATAAAAATTTATTGATTAAAAATTCAAGTAAGAAGCATTAAAAATGACTTTTAAATAAATAAATGTCTACTAATTTGTAAATAGACCTTCGTAGCTGGTATCAATGGTAGTTGTTGCTGAATTGGAATTTGAGGCTTGTTCTCCACCCTGACGAGATAGACAATATGTGGGACCGGTTCTATTCTCGCTTTCACTCACATAACCCATCTATTATCTCTCTAATGTCCCATACTCTTATATGTCTCATGTTCTAGCTCTGTGATTTTTTGGAACCAGTTTTGTTCAATAAAATCAGGCTTTGGGAAATATTGCATGTATCATGAAATATATTAAACTTTGGAAACATATAGAATATAATCATTTATTAATTAAAAATTCAAGTAAGAATCATTAAAAAATAACTTTTAAATAAATAAATGTCTACTAATTTGTAAACAGACCTTCGTAGCTGGTATCAGTGGTAGTTGTTTCTGAATTGGAATTTGAGGCTTGTTCTCCACCCTGACGAGATCGACAATATGTGGAACCAGTTCTATTCTCACTTTCACTCACATAACCCATCTATTATCTCACTAATGTCCCTTACTCTTATCTGTCTCATGTTCCAGCTCTGTGATGTTTTGGAACCGATTATGTTCAATAAAATTAGGCTTTGGGAAATATTGTACATATCATGATATCATGAACCGGTTATGTTCAATAATATCATGAACCGGTTATGTTCAATAAAATCAAGCTCTAAGAAGTATAAAACCATTTTTTTAAGAAAAACAATAGACAACGTTTATGAAGAGAAGCAAAATAGAGTTAAATATTACACATAATCTGGTCACCATGAGAATTTGGAGGGGAGCTCACACTGGAAAACGAGGATTTTAATTTTTTCAACAACAATATTTTAATATTTTTACATTTGTTAAAGTTTTTATGTCTAGAAAATAAAACAATATCCAAGGTTTCCTTCGTTTGCCAAAATAAACCAAAATGTTCCCTACCAGCGGCCAGAATTGTTTTTCTAGCAGCCATAATTGTTTTTCCAGGGGTTATGACTAAAAGGAGGTACTAGAATTTATGACGAGTAAGAAAAGTAGTTAAACATCAATTTGAAAGGATGCAATTTTGTAAACTGGTATATGGTGATGTGCCAAAAATAAAACCACCTATCATATATGGTTTTAAAACCAAAAAACGTTCTATAGGCCATAAATTTCTAGGCCTGACTTTGAGCAAACAAAATCAGTTTTCTATAGAACATTCGGGCTTCAAACTCCAAAAATTTTCCATTATCAAATAAAAACTAACAACCGTACTTAGGGTTTAATTGAATCGCAGTACATCCAGCTGACACCTATGATGCCTGATATGCCGCCAATGTTGGAGGAGGCGTTATCAAAACCTACATCAATGAAACATAGCCCAATCAACAATCAAATAAATAATATTAAAATAATTTTATTTAATATAAAATTTTAAAAACTTTAAAAAACTTTACAACCATGAAAAATTTAAAAATGTATGGTTGGTTGGATTAAAAGACATTACCCATCCATATATATCACCGCTTCTGGTGACATAACAAGGGTTAAGAGCAACACAACCAAATTTTCAATGACAAGCATCCAATATAATAGAGACAGGTCTTACCCGATTATAATTTATTATCAAGGGACAATTGAAGATGATATCCATTGGCCAAGAATCAAGTATCAAATACATCCAATCAACCATCCATAAGCATCAAATAAGTGTACTAAAAAATAGTATAAGAATTCTCTTCACAACTTCTAGTTGTTTTTTACCACAATTAGATATTTCAGTTGGTTTTTATGAAGGCATTTATATTAGTAATCCACTGCATTTGAGATGTACAAATTTGTAGGCATATCTATGTATGCTAACCTCTTATGGTTCAGTTGATAGAAAAGGAGGAGGTGGAGCTTATGGGAACTGAAAAAAATAAGGATGGTGGAAACACACCTGATCCTTTTACAGATGCAGCTATCAATAATGTTGTAAATGGTCATGTTGCCCCTACTGGATCTACATCTCCTGCAGTTGATCACTCACAAGAAGAACTCACCAAGGTTGGCTTTTCTCTTAACATATTTTTTGTTTGACTATAATATTCCTTGGTCTGTCCTTTGTTGGTAATCTCTATCTTCTTCCTATTACTACACATTTCCCTTTACAATGAGTATTTACTTGCTTCCAGTTTGACATTTAATATTAGCTTTGAAAAAGGGTTTATTGAATTCTAGTCAAATAATGGCTAGGGAAGTTCACAGTAGTGCCACAAATTTAATTGCAATGAAGTTAAATCAATTCCATTTACAGTTGTGGACCTAAGTTACACGATATCGGGAAACAGGTATGTGTTTTCAAAACTGAAACACATTGGAAACATGACCACTCATTTATAAATAGCACATTATATTGGAACTTTGAAAGAAAGGATTATGAATAAATGAGCAAGAACATTTAAATGACAAGAAAAGTTCCACCATCCCTTATATTGGGATCCTCACCATTAGTAGCACCCTCTGCCTCCTCATCTAGCCTTTGGCTCTACCTCAATCCTCCAAGGAAATCAATTAACACCATTCAATTTTAATGAAACTACCTAATACTAGCCTTAAAATATCACAGAAAAATCTCATGCCTAATCAATGATTTTGGCTTGAGTGAAGGGTAAATTTTTGCTAAGGCCATGATAGAGGAATTCAACAATCAATGGCACCAACATTGGGTTACATAAAGGGCTTGGTTCTCTTGATTAAATGTAAATCCTATTCCTTGATACATGATAGAATCCAATCAAACGACTATAATCTTGCCATTCCTGAAATCCTTTAAACTGTTAAGTCTGTTGAATTTTGAATGGAGTATGAAATTATACTTTCTCCATATGAAGTATGATGAGGTTGGAAACTTTCTCAAACATACTGGAACAGTTAATGGTAATGTTAAAAATTTAAAAAGGATAGAAAATGAAAGATAGAGTAAATGTCAACTTTTACCAGCATTTTTGGTCAAGCCTAGTAAAAAAACAAGTCAAAATAGGTGGATGTAGAGAAGAAAACATCTTGTATGGACATTGGTATGGCATGGAAATTATTTTCCAGCTGTAGAAACATGCTTCCATTGGACTTGTCTTTATGGCTGGTAGTGGTAACCGGTAACACATTTCTATTCTCTACCACACATTTCTGTACCAAAATGTTCATGGCACGGCACCTATTTTGGTCTTTCTGGAAACTTAGCCATGGACTCTAGTGCCATGGAAAATGTATTTGGTTGCATGGAAACTTGTTTCTATTTAATTACAAGTACAAACAACTATATCTTCTACACAATTGTATTAGTGACCAATGCCTTCAATCAATCACTTCTATGAATGAAGAAGACATACTAAGTTGATTTAGTGCTTATAGATGCAAATGTAAATGATATCAAGTCAATGTATTCAATTCAAGATATATGGAATTAGTAGTAAGGTCATCCAATAACACTTTAGCATACAAGAGATCATTAGCTGTGTAACCATATACAATTCAATTGCAGTATTAAACGAACCAATAACCTTCCATTCAAGTATGAGGACTCATATAAATATAGCAGCAATAATACAGTATGACAGTTCTAATTATGACAATTTTATAGCAGTAGTGAAGGTTACCAATGTAAGGTGTATAATAGTTTTAGTTTTGCATTCAATGTAAACCACACCACTCCAAACCTTGAACACTATTCTTAGCAATATAGGACAGTCACCAAATGTATGTTCCAGACTTGTAGCTATGCAAATAATTTAAATTTTAATACTTTATTTACCTCTCTTAAACAATATCACCATCCAACTTATAGTTAACCTTTGATTCAGTTCGGTGTTTATTGTGGTTGCAAGTAGGGAGGACTGTCAAAGTTTGACAGTTTGCAGTTTATTCCATACTGTAGGTAGCAGGTGGAAGTGTTTTGATATAGGGCTGTTGCAACCTTTTTTTCGAAATGGTTGTTGAAATGGTAACAACCAGCATAGAATCCTCTCAAATAGAATACCTGGTGGCCCTTTAAAGAAAAAAACATGGCATGGAGTTATCTTGTCACCTAAGAGAATTGGGTTTTCAAGTCCATAGAGCACCAGTTATTGTATTAAAACTAACACAATAGCCACTTGCATATCCTATTAAAAACATTCACAGTCTAGCTTTGAACTGTCAATTCATGGGAATTTTGACATGATACCCAAAAGGATTGAGTAAAAATAGAAACAAACCCACATTTTGCAGACATGCCAACTAAATAAATACCCACAAAATCATATGAATCAAATCCATATTTTATGGTGAAGATATGAACTTGCTTACCCTGATCATAAGCTGTGATGTTTGTACAAATCAGAAGCACCGTCAAGAAAGTAAAATCATTCGGCCTCATCCCCATCATCAACACTTACCAATGCATCTTGAGAGCCTCTTCATCTTTCCCATTCAAAGCATACCCTACAATCATATATCTCCACAAAACCACCACATTCCATTTAGGCATATTGTCAAAATATCTCACAACAAGCAAACACATGCATGGAAGCCTTAAAATATCTCATTCCCTTCCTCCTTTTCCTCAATAACTGTTGGTTTTATTTCTCACATTGAATTTCCCAAGTTCACATGGACAGCTCGTGCTTCAAGCTTGCAAGGAGATTTGAGCCACTTCATCTCCACCACATCCACAACAACGAAAAAAACCATGAATAAAATAAAAACACAATAGGTAATCAAGAAAAACATAGAAGGAAACAAACCTGAAGGTCCGAACATTGCTTCCATTCTCGAGGTGGGGCGGGTGATTCTAGAAGCATGGGCTCACATGCAAAGGGAGTGGATGATGCACTAATAGGAAAATTACTTCACCCGCCCTTCCTGTTAAAAAAACATCATAGCCTGTTCCATGTCCTTTAGTGAAAGATCGAAATCGAAAACCCCCAAATGGGAGCCGGAGTAGATCCTGCACGGGTGTTTTTGAATTCTACATTTTTGGTTTGATTATTTGCACATTTTATATTTGGTGTTTTGTTTTGTTTTTTTATTTTGCATATTTATCTTTTGTTTAGTTTATTTTGGGTTTTTTTATTTGCATATTTTATATTTTGTTGAATTTTAAATTAATTATAGTTAAACAAATCTATTTTTTTAATTTAGTGTAGTTTAATTTAATTTAATTTAATTTAACTAGGATTTTGTCATAATTTGTATTGGTTGCATTGCTTATAGTGAGATCCTATACATATGTCCCTTCAAGGATGAACATGATGATGATGACGATGATCATGATGATCATGATCATGATGACAATGGAGATGGTGAAGATGATGGTGATGACGACAACAATGATAATCATCATCGACAGCATTATCCTCATCATCATCCTTTTCATCACCATCACCATCATCTTCGTCGTCTTCATCAATATCATCATCATCATTGTCGTCGTCATCATCGTCATCACTATCTTCTTCATCATGGTCATCTTCCTTTTCATCATCTTCATCATCAACATATTCTTTATCACCATCATCATCTTGATCATCATCATCTGCATCTTCATATTTATCTTCATCATCATATTCATCATCAACATCATCGTCATTCAATTCATCAGCATCTCCATTATCGTGATCATCATCTTCATCATCATTATCATCATCATTTTCATTATAATAGTCATCATCTTCATCATCATCATCATATTCGTTGTCATCATCATCATCTTCATCAACGAAATTTTAGGGGGAGCTCAGTGAATGAAGACGTCTACATGATAGGGGGAGCAGCCAGTTGAGTGAAAAATTAAGGATTGATCCTAACACCCATTCCAAGGACTAATCTGAAAATTCAATATGATCCAAGGAAGTAGTAAAAGAAATACAACTTTTTGGGTCCTATGAAGCCTCCTGTTCTTAGATTTGTGCACATGAAGAATCAAGACTTATGGACCTAGCCGGTGTCTTGAAAGAGGAAGATCCAAACTGAGCAGTTTGGTAGTTCCATAAAGTGCATTCTTTATAGGAGTGAATAATCACTCATAACCATTCTATTATAATGTTGGTGAAGCTTAGAACAATTTAGTGAATACCAAAGTAAATATGTTGTCATAACATCTTCATAATCATCATCATATTCATCAGCATACTCATCATCATCACCATCACCATCATCATCATCTTCATCTTCATCATCGACATCATCATAATCATCATCATCATCATCCTCATCCTAATCATCATCATGATAATCATGATAATCATGATCATCATTTTCATCATCCTCATCCTAGAAATCATCATCAACCTTATCATCCTCATCCTTGTCATCATCATCCTCATCCTCTCCCTCATCATCATCATTGTTGTTGTCGTCATCACCACCACCATCATTGATCATCATCATCTTCATCAGCATCATCATCATCATCATCATCATCATCATCATCATCATCATCATCATCTCCCTCTTCCTAATCAATATCTATGGTTGACTTGCAGAAAGTGATAGGGGCTGCGAAGATCTATGGTCGAAACAAGATGCTGGGTAGATCAATGGGTGAGAAGCATTCCATGATCAGAAGTTGCTCACTCGTTCAGATGAAAAGGGTTAGAAGAATGTTAAAGTTCTGAATTTTGAGCGGTCCCTAAGAAGGTAGTTTAGATATCAACGGTTGATATTGATCTCCCCAAATCAAGTTGTGCAGATTGATAGTGTTGATTTCCCCTATTATGTCCCCCCTCCTCACTCGCCTCCCCTTTTGACTTTATTCCTCTTCTTCTTCCTCCTCTTCCTTCCATGGGCTCTCTGATCTGCGCCCTGGTCACCCTCAAAACAAAGAATGATCTCTGAAAGTCTCTGGACACATAAGAGACTATCCATAATCCACCTAAACTTGGGTCTTTTGTTTGATCACTTTGAATTGAGCATCTGGGGAGGACATGATTCAATTCTAAAAATAGTTGTTGAAATTATGGTTGATAAAAAATTGCTTCCTGAAAGAATTAGGTTTACATTTTGGGGTTTTTCTTTTAGGTAGGCGTGACCACACTTGACCATAAGAGATTCCATCGAGTGGAATCAATCCTCCATTCAAAGGTCCTTCCAAATTCCAATGGCTTATTTTTAACGACCGACTTTTTCACCGACCCGACAGAGTTGTCCCTTATCTAAGTTCAATAAACTATATTCTCCATGGACTGGGAGAGTAGAGACCACTCTATATATGTATGGAATTTCATTAGCTAAAATAATAATAATCATGTATCTACGTGTGTCTCTATATTTGTATGAGATCTTGCTCCATGACATGAATGGCGGAAGATGCCCCAACGGTTGCCGATGTGCATCGTGTGAGGACCATAGAGATGTGAATTATATGTTTCCACGCAATAATCGAGTGTGCATTATAGCCACTTTTGTGGGCACCAGGAGGTTGAATAAATAGTTGTTTCTCCTAAAACATTTAGGTGGTAGCAATGCTTTTCATTTTATTTCTGATTTACAATTAGTGTTGTGAGCATCCGAAAGCCATAAACAAAAATAGAACAAAAAAAGTTTAAAATACTTGATATTTGTTGGAAAATTTGACTCATTGTATTGATGATGAACCTTGATAAAGGTTTGTAATGTCAAGATATCAAATGGAGTCTACAATTACCTTGGATACCACTCCTCAAACCTATCAACCCAGAATTTAAGAGAAGAGGTTGTAAATATGTTTTTTGTCAAAATAACATTTTTGAATCTCTAAGGTTCACAAAGAGATTATAGTATATAATAGTCCTTGTTTTTTTTCTAACCTTTTCACATAAATAGAAGATGAAAA
>LPNX010772010.1:16849-37397 GCA_001517045.1 Pseudotsuga menziesii | reverse complement strand
GGAATCCCTCTCAAACTTCTTCTCGTGTGAGATCCAAATACTAGTAAGATCCACATTGAAGTTTGAAGGATACTTTTTTCAATGTGTTTGAATAATAGTTATATGCATCGAGTTTTGAAAAGAGAAATGAGAATCCCTATCAATTACTCTCATTTGACATGTAGATGTTAGTAGACTCAAGACTAAAGTTTGAAATATCAATTTTCAAGTCTTCTAATAATTAGGTTTATTATGGTGACGACGATGCTTAGGGATTAGGTGGAGTTTGAAATTGAATGGCTGGTTACTCATGAATTGTATCCATATGGACAAACATATCAATTAGCTTTTGTGATGGCATTTGTAACTTTTTTTTTCATTAGTGGAAATGTGGATCCTAAAAAACTTATTTAGCTAGAAAGATAATAATACAATGCTTTTAATAGCATGTAGAAAAGTTCATTTCAAAACAGGTAAGGTAAAATGTCATGGAAAAGTTATTCTTCTAATTTTTTTACTTTTATGTTGTTTATTTAAACCATTGGTTATGGCAATGATCAAGTGGTCACAACAAGGATCAACAATTTTAAATCTCCTATGGATGTACAACGTTAGAAGTACACTAGTTTTAGGTGGATACGTTGGCACTGGACAAAGATCATATTTTTAGTTTGTTATTAATGTTAGGGATTTTTCTAGACAGAAATAAGCTTGAGTACCCCATGAGCCTACTTTCACCCCTAATTTCATATTATGCATTAAACTAAGGTTGTGAGTAGTTCTCAACTACTTTAATCACTTTAACGTGATAGGAAACAAACATTTCCCTTCAAAAAATAAATATGCCAAAGAACATGCAATACAAAAAAACAATAATCCTAATGGTTATGGCTATGTTCACATTAACAAAACAAGTGCATCAATCTCTTTCTAAATGGGTTTTTTCCCAATCTCATCTTCTATCACCATTACATGTCCTTCATTCTCAACCTTTATTTTTGTCTCTCCTCCCCTATACTAACTCTTGAGTAATCCCCATAAAAATAATCTGGAAGTGATAAATCATATGTACATGGTTTACCTCACTAATTCCATGTAAATGTTGAATTACTTGGGATTTCTTCTTATTGTCATTTATTTTCTATACAATGTTTTTAATAAATAATGAAATTCTTTTAACACTTAAATTTTCAAATGAAAAGAATGATTTATTTGTAAATGTAAACATTGAAGGATTCAATTTCTCACAACCCTTCAAAGTAAAATGAGACATGCCCTTCAAGTTTGATCCCTGACGACTCTGGAGCCATTCAACCTGGTAAAGGTGGTGTCCTAGTCAGGTCTGGTACAGAAAGGATGTCCTCATGTATGAGCTGACCAATAATCATATCCCTTGACGCCATTTGGTACAGAAAGGATGTCCTCATGTATGAGCTGACCAATAATCATATCCCTTGACGCCATTTGTGACATTCCTTAGGTGAAGATCATGTCCAAAGCATCACAGATTCACCAGCCTTCCCAACTCCATAGATCCGGCACATGGCTTGCATAGAAAATAGCACGAGATCATGAAGTTCAGATCTTTGAAGCAACGAACCTATCACCTACACAAATCAAAGGGATGCGGCTAGCCGAAAACGTTTGGAACACCATCATCAACGTAAGTGAAAAAGGAAAATAACTTCATGTCCAAACACCATGATCCATGTGGACAGCAATGCAACATCAAAGGAGATGGCATGATTGGATTCTTAGCAGAAAATAGAGATCCCTACCCACGTGTCCACTCGTGATGCCATTATGCTGACCAGTCATATCTGTATCCATCTTCATATTCATCACCCTATATAAACACCACCTTCCTAGGTCGATTAAGATGCATAAGATGAATCAGTAATTAGAGACAATGCTCGAAGTGTTATTCTTCTAAGAGATTCTAAGAATTCTGAAAGAGTTGAAATGGCGATATACTTTGAGAAGCTTGTCAGTCTTGGGGTGTTGATGGTTGGTGAGCTTGATTCCATGCTCATATGTCACCCTGGTTTTTCACACCAGGAAAGCGTCAACCATTGGGGCCTGGATGTGAAGCACTTTGAATTTTTTTAGATATTTGTACCTCTAGTTATGTAGTGCCTAGGTTTTCCTGTCCCAGGTATGTCTCCACAGAAACCCTGGAAGAAATCGCGGCTTCCAAAATCTCGGTACATGGTGACTTTGTTCAGCAGCAACCAATAGGAGAGAATGCTTATGTTGGGGTGGCGGGTGTCCAAACTCATCATCACCTCATTTGTGAACACCATTTCCCAAATTTTTCTGATGTGGTGAGGAGGTGGAAGACACCCCCCACTGTATGACTTGTAGGAGAACCCATGCCATGGGAGGTGGGGAGTACAAAGCTGCCCTTCTCCAAGTCCCCTCATACAATAGTATTACCAAGAAAGAGGAGGGTTGTAGAAAAGGAAAAGCATGGAAAGGATATAAACTCCTTTTCCAGTCTGGAAACCATGTAGAAAGGTGCCTTTGAGTACAAAATTACACACACCCAGGGATGGACACGTTGATGATTCGATAGACAGATGAGTGGTCGAGCCTAGTCGATAGTGATTCATCAGAAGCTTCCTTAACGTTGTTTTCACGACCTGTAAGCTCAGAAATAGAAGCGACATGCTACCATCCAGACCGAGCACACACATTAGCTCCATATATATTAATTTTTGTTTTAATATATGTAAATTGTGGCAGTAGTAACACACTCTAAATTGTTAGTAGTTGATTACAACTATAAACAGTTTCATATCTTGTTTCAAGGATTATCCTCAGGGACTGAGATAGTATAAATTGCTCCCCACAAAGGCGAGAAGGGTTGGGAATTTTCAAGAGAAAAGGCTCTCCACTATAATGTGTTTCAAGCTTTCTAGATATGAATAAAATTGTAGAGGAATGATAATCCTTTCATGGCAGAGATTCATGTGTCATATTTTTCTTCAATAAGTAACTTCTTTACATTAATGTTTATCCTATTTTTCATTCCAGTTTGTATTTTCTTTTCATGTTTGAGCATTAGTGTATATGGTCCATAATTTGTCTTGTATTCTCTCAGCCCATTGTTCAAGCATTTTCGAACATTTTCTTCTAAATGCATGTAGAATTCACCCTGGTTAGGTGCTCTACGTGATGGAATGTTTTCTCCTGACTACTAATCACCTGCTAAATATCTCCAAATTGAAGGATGGATGACTATCTTTCCTTTGTCTGTAAAATTTCATGATTCCTTACCTCATGCAACATATTTCAGACCAGATTGTTGAGTCCATTGCCCAATGGTCCCCTCCATGATCATCCCACCAGACTTTATAAAAACAAACTTGTTCTATTAAAAAATCTAACCTTCTGACTTGTGTTTGATGTATTGAATATCTTGCATATGAAAACTCTGTATCTAGTGAGAGATCTCTCTCTAAATTAACCACCAATTAGCTTACTTCCTATTGAGTTACAAGTGGTTTCCATTTTCATACATTGAGTTTCCCTCATATTTATCATGATAATGGGGCTTGTGGTTGTTGTTGGTATGTATATATTCAATTAGCATTACTCATTGTATATCACATGGATGCAAGGATGAAAAATAGAACTTGGGGATGCATAACAACAACCCTCATTTTCATAGATAAATTCATAAAAGCCAAAAGCCAAAGAAAATATTTCAGGGTTACACATTACAATTTACAATTCTCATAAAGAAAAGAAAATCACTTACTTGAGCCAACTATAGTTGTGGAAGCAATATAGCTAAGACAACACCCCGTGAACATGAATGAACCATTGCTCCAGCAGCAACCATACCTGCAAATTCCCAAGTTAGACCAAACCCTAAAATATCCAAGGTAAAAAACTCTTGAAGAAAAACTACAACAATAGAGTTTACCTCGAGTGCCATGACGAAATTACCAAGGTTGCCATGCAAAAAATAACGAGACCACCCAACTATACAAATCAACCTTCCATGAGGAAAATTTTCAAAAAAGTGGTCAAAATTGGACGTCTCAGCAGCCTTAAGAGAATTGGTTGAGCATCAGGCTTAGTAAAAAATGGTCCCAATAGCCTTAAGAGAATGCTCGCTACAATTCATGGTTTGATAAGAATGCTCGCACCATGGTACCGTCCTATAGCTAGTTGGTTTGGATACCTATTCATGATTTTAGTTTTCTTTAATCTTTCTTGAGGAGAAAGATACAGACATGTCAAAATAGGGTTTTTCACCAGTGGATGCAAAAATGGCTAAGTAGCCTCAGAAAGATGCCCACCCTAAATTATGAGTTAAAGTAAATGCTCGCAGCACATGGGTGTCTTGTAGATTGGTCTTCAACATACCTAACCATGTCTTTATATTGTCTTGGAAGTGGATGAAGAACAAGTTAAGGACCTATCAAAAGGGTGTTTTAGGAAGATTAGACCAAATTGAGAAATTTGTCTAGGTATGGAATTGGTGTTAAATCTGCCCAAGTGGCCTTAAGGAAATGCCTACCATGCCTCATAGGATCATGTGAAAAATTTATTAAGAATGTGAGTCTGTAGAGTGTTGTATGGAGCATACAACCATGTCACTTGCCTCACCAAACTACAACATATATTTAAGGAAGAATTGGTCCCATCAGCCTTAAGAGAATGCCTGCCACATTTCATGGTTTGAGAAGAATGCCCGCACCATGGTACCATCCTATGGCTGGTTGGTTTGGATACATATTCATGATTTGAGTTTTCTTTAATATTTCTTGAGGAGAAAGATACAGACCTGCAAAAACAAGGTGTTTCACCAGTGGATGCAAAAATGGCTAGGTAGCCTCAAAAAGATGCCTGCCCTAAATTATGGGTTAGAGTAAATGCCCGCAGTACATGGTGTCTTATAGATTGATCTTCAGCCTACCTGACCATGTCTTCAGATTGAATTAGAAGTGGATGAAGAAAAAGTTATGGACCTGCCAAAAGGGTGTTTTAGGAAGATTAGACCAAATTGAGAAATTTGTCTAAGTATGGAATTGGTGTTAAATCTACCCAAGTGGCCTTAAGGAAATGCCTGCCATGCCTCATAGGATGATTTGAAAAATGTATTGAGAATGTGAGTCTCTAGACTATTGTATGGAGAATAAAACCATATCACTTGCCTCACCAAACTACAACATATATTTAAGGAATAATTGGTCCCAGCAGCCTTAGTCAAAATTGGTCCTAGCAGCCTTAAGAGAATGCCCCACCACAATTCATGGGTTCAGAATAATTCCTGCACCATGGTACCATCCTTGATCCGAAAACAAGATCTTTGCTACTCTATGACGTTAACATGAATTGCATAAAGAGCATGAACGAAGCTCACAAATCCATAAGAAGAGAACCAAACAGCATAGACAACATGCACATAAAGACAACAAGTTGATAACGGAGTTCGTCCAGGATGGACTACGTCTCCGAGCCTGCTTCTCAATAGGAGGGCCGATCTATAATCTCAGCATAAGGTAAAATACATGGCAGTGATACAATGATACCTTGGCGACAATGTTCAGGAAGAGAACCGCTGCCCAAAACAAGACAAGATTGCTTCCAGCAACTCCAAATCCTGAAGACGGTGTAAAACGAGTATAAACACTCGTACCTTCCTCCTTCAGAGCTACGCAATATCCCTTCTCTCCTTTAGCTACAAAGTCTCCACTCCAAAGCATGAGTGGCAAATGGCATATGAGGGGGTTTATATAGGCTTGAGTTAGCCCTCATCACATTCTCCTCATGATTCTTCAGTTACAACAAATTTGCCTAATTGGGAATATGGTTAAAAACCTCCAAGTTGGTTAGGCTCTTAAATTCCAACCATCCATTTAATATTCCCACCATATAATATTCCAACCATATATTTGGTTATAGTTTAAAACTATACCAATTATAGGTTAAAACACATTACATATGTGATAATGTTTTAAAAACCCACTTTTACAACCATAACCAAAGTTTCATATAGTACATGTGGTGGAAAACCATGAACAAGTTTTCGAACCCACCAAAGTTTGTTTTTAAAAACACATGGTGAAGGGCGCGTCCCACATGGTGCTAATGTTCAATGGTTATAACCAACGTTTGTTTGTAATGGTGGCGCTCCCATCCGTTTGAAAGTTTGTTTTAACAACACGTGACCATGTGTTAAAGATTCCTTATAAAACATATAACCATATCACGTGGGTTGCACCCTATCCGCGAGTTGAAATTCCACGTGGGTTGTGGGTTGGAGTTGTAACAACTCCCGTGCATTGAAAACCATGGGTCGGGCTTATGCCCCTGCCCCCCTTTTTAAGCGCCATTAAACTTCCTCACATTTATATAAAATAATCTTGACCGTACATACCGAGAACTATCTATAGCTCAAGTGGTGAAGACGGAGTGCTTATGTAAGAGAGGTCATGGGGTCGAACCCCACGGAGGCCATAAATTTTTCCTTATACATATTGGCCAATCCCGTGTTGCCATGTGGCAGCCTGGGATTGGTCCACCTCGCGCCCAGTCAGTGCCCAGTCACTTCCTGTACTGCCAGGTCACCTTCCGTACGCCCAGCCGTGTTGCCATGTGGCAGCCTGGGATTGGTCCACCTCGCGCCCAGTCAGTGCCCAGTCACTTCCTGTACTGCCAGGTCACCTTCCGTACGCCCAGTCAGCAGTATGTCAGCTCGAATCCGTACTGCCATGTGTCACGTTGTGGTTGGTCCATACAATTGCCATGTCATCTTGTCCGTACAGTGCGGATTCCACGTGTCACCCTATTAGTGGTGCCATGTGGCACCTCCATTTTGCCAAATTTGCTTGTTTCACCAATACAACAGAGTGCAATAACTTTCTCATACGAAGTCCGTTTGAGGTGAAACGAATGCCGTTGGAATTTTCTCGACGAGACCTTCGATCTGGTGCTCATTTTACTGAGATTGGAGGTCTTCAAAAATTTTTCCTTATTGGATCCTCCTGGATCAATCCTATGGCTAGTTGGTTTGGATACCTATTAATGATTTGATTTTGCTTTAATATTTATTTAGGAGAAAGATACATGCTTGCCAAAACAGGGTGTTTCACCAGTGGATGCAAAAATGTCTAAGTATCTTCAGAAAGATGCCCACCCTAAATTATGGGTTAGAGTAAATGCCCGCGAAACATGGGGGTCTTATATATTGGTCTTTGGAATACCTGACCATGTCTTCATATTGTCTTGGAAGTTTATGAAGAAAAAGTTATGGACCTACCAAAAGGGTGTTTTAGGCAGATTAGTCCAAATTGAGATATTTGTCTAACTATGGAATTGGTGTTAAATCTGCCCAAGTGGCCTTAAGGAAATGTTCGCCATGCCTCATAGGATGATGTGAAAAATGTATTGAGAATTTGAGTCTCTATAGTGTTGTATGGAGCATACAACCATGTCACTTGACTCACGAGAGAGTCTCTAAGGAGGAAGATGTCAACCTGCCAAAAGTGCCTCCTAGCCATATTTGCACTATTCCAATACTGGCCAAACTGCCTAAGTGGATTCACGGAAATGCCCGCTAGAGATTGTCCTGATGATGATAAATTTATCTGAGGGTATGGGGTTTTATTTGATGAATTGGATATATTTCCATGTTCTTAGTTTTTCTTATGGTGACCACATGAGGAAAATAGCAATTTGTCAGAATAGAAGAAAAATATTTTGCATATTCAAAAGTATGAAAATTCTGGTATAAATGTGTAAGTGACCTCAGTAAAATGCCCGCCATTTCCAATAGTTGATGGATTAAATTGTTCTGAGGTTATGGGTCTCTAGAGTGTTGATTGGTGCATCTAACCACATCATTATTTTGTCCAAAAGCTCTCTGAAGATGAAGTTACCAGTATGCCAAAAGTGCCCTCTGGCTTGTTTTGCTCCAGTCCAGTAAAATGCCCACCCAACTCAGAAGAAGATGAGTCTGAAGGGGAAATCAGTTTGGTTATGCTGAATGGGATGTACTACATCATATGGTATCATTGGTTCAGGAGTTGGAACGGGTTCCTTTCCAAGGTCTGGTTGTGACGAACCATAATCCTTCGCACGAGTCACAACCTAAGCAATGTGCACCATATTCATGCAACCATGACCAGTATTGGCCTTCGGTGGATTTTGATCTCCATCCGATGAAAAATGAGGATCAATGGTCCTCGAGTTCATATTTTTATTTTTGGGTAAGGGATTATTTAGGATGGCTAGGCCCTGTGCTATGAACCTTGAGGAATCTTCCATACGCGGGCACAAGTGAGTGAGGTGGTCATCCTTACATAATTTGCAAGGAAACTTTACCTTGTGTTCAGTATGCTTGTCCCCCCTAGAATTATGACCATTCTTTTCATTATAATTAGCATTTTCGTTCTTATTCCCACCCTTATGATTATTTTTCCCTTTTTTCTTATTCCTTTCAGGCTGTTGGTTGCCCTTTTGGTTCGACGATTGCACAAAAAGTACACTCACCGATTGGGTAGGTTGACATGAAGCCATGGCTTGTCCTAATGTATATTGATTAATTGACAATTGGCTCACTTGTTTCACAACCAAATCTGTAGGTTTGGTACTTGTAGAGACCGCAATGCCATCGGCATGGGCCCAGTCTTGATCTTGGGATTGAAACTAGATCACGAAGCATTAGGTATAATCTCATACAAAAGTCCAGATTGACCGTATATCAAATCCAACTCTTGTTCCCTAAAGATTGCTTGTTCCTTGTTTTGGACTCCAGATGTAGAAATATCCTTCACAATGTAAGGTAACAACGACTTGAGGAACCACTCAAGGATAAATTCTGGTGCTATAAAGGCTTTAATCAACCTCTTCCATCTATGCCACTCTTCAATATGATCCAATATATGTGTGGCTTTATCTTGTTGAAATGTTGACAAGGGTTTGGTACCAACATCGTAATGTATGGGTAGCTGAAAGTGATTGAGGAAATTCATGGCAAGGTTATCAAATGAAACGTATGCCCCCCTTGGTAGCTCTATATACCATTTTGCTGCAGGACCGGCAAGGGTGTGTTGAAACAGCCTCAAATGGATTGAATCATCATGTAAGGAATTGGAAGAGCACCAAAGGTGAAAAGTAGTGACATGCACACTAGGATCTTCTCCAGCTTTACCCTCGAACTTGGGAATGCCTGAAGGAAGCTTGTTAGGGGCAGCCATCTAGGATGGGTCATGAGATAACGGATCGCTCATAAGCCTCGATAAGTTAGGTAGGTTCAATGTTGCGAGGAAAGGGAGCCTAGGTTGAGCCAGTTTATGCCATGCTCCCTGATAGTTTTGTTTCAAGTAAGGTTGATTGCTATAAACACCATGGCCTTGGCCATAATAACCTCCTCCCATTTGACCCATATAGGGCTACATGGAAGAATTATGATGTTGGGTACCTTGATTATGCGGTGCTACAAAGCCATAATTGGAAGAGTAAGTAGGTTGTTGATACCCGTACCCATAGGGTTGATAGTTCTATCCATAGTGTGGTCTATAAGACTCTCCATGAGAAGCTCCATAAGGTGTCCCATGAGAATGTCCATAGTTAGGGATATGGGGAACTCCTTGAGATGTACCATAAGATGATCTAGAAATAGGGATATGACCTCCCGACACAAAAGGAGGTACTTGACTCTGAGATACTACTGTGCGAGCAGTCATTGTACGAGCATGTGTAGTAGCAATATTCCAGCCCGAAGGACCATGTGAATGAGGGGGAGGAAGGGTTGTCAAAAATGCATTCGAAGGAGTAGGGTTCGAGAATGAAGGGACATGTGAAGGAATTTAAGTGCTATTTCCAATGGTCACTCGTCTCGGTTTTGGTATCTGCATATGATTACTAACACTAGGTCTAGGACGAACATGTGAGGTCACTTCCACCGCAGGGATGGAAGGTGTAATGTGACTAGTGCTCCCAAATCTCTCTGCATGGAAAGGAATAGGAGTGCCCCTAGGTGTAGTTCTAGGTTCAACTTCTAACTTGACATGATTTGCTAGATTAGGTGCAGGGATATCAGACATGCCATAACAAACATGACTAGTGCTTATGGGTTCATAATGAGTCTTGTCACCTGGTAACCAATACCGGGGACCTGTGAATGAGGGATCATAACCAGATTGTGAAAGTATTTCCGGTGAAGGATCATATACGGGAGTAGGATCTTGCTCCCCCACCTAGTGAGGTGGAGAGGACATCTCTAGAATCTCATCCTCATGATCTCCCATAGTGTGTGAATCAAATTGAGAAGCATTCCACTCAGACTGTCTGTTTCTCTCTCCCAAGGGAGGAGGAGATGTGGAAGGTGGAAGTCCTGCTAAACAATGAGAATGGAAAATTTTCGCGCTCGAATCCACAATGACTCAAAAAATGAAAAGACTCAATCTAATTACACAAACCCTAGGAAAACTAGCGTGCACAGAGCACACACCTATAAAATGTAAATCGAAATCGCAATCAAAGAAGGGTAGGATATGTGAGCTCCAGAATGAAGCAGATATGTCCCACCTAGGAGAGGCTTGAGACTCCCATACACAGCAAGAAAAGGTTTGTAACTAATTATAGTGGCCCTTAGCTTCAACACATATAGAGACTGTGCTGTCCGACCCCTACCTGGCCAGGACAGTTGTAGAATAACCTCTGCGAAGTGCCCCCTCGATAACCTAGGTAAGGAAACTAAGGTCACCTCAATATAATCAATGGTCAGGCAGACAGTCATGGGAAGGATTGACCATATGTGTAGGGTAGCAAAGCCTGAAACTCTCGAAAGAGCCCCCATATACGAATACAATCCTTGAAATATCTCCAGTGCTACTCAGTTACAACTAGGGGTCATCCCAGTCATAACTGCTCACACTGCCTCATGCTTAACTCCCTTGTAAGAGGAGGATCTTGAGAACACTAATTATATAAAGGAATTTCACACTCTCACCTGGACAAACACATAAATGTTTTTTTTAGTGGTCTTGGAGAATTTACTCACAATGAACTATTCTAAGACCCTAAAACCTAATCTTGTTGGTGTACCCTATAAAAGAAAAGAGTGTAATTCATTTTATTATGCGTTGATTTTAATTGTCTTATTACTCAAAGGGAAAATTGTCATGCAACTAATGACGTTATGACGCAACAAGAAGTAAAATGCACATCTAACAATCAATGCAAATGCACTGTGTCAAATGAGAAACATGGTATGCTACTATGTGAAGTGCAAAATTTTCCTTCAAATGAATATGCAATCATTCCTTTATGAAAATCTTACTAATATTCTCCAAGCAAACCTAATGCAAGTACCATGCAAATGAAAAATGCAAACAGTGCATAATGATGCAAAAAGCAAGTGTTTTTGTATTTTTTGAATTAAATGAGATAAAAAGCAAAAGTATGACTCTATAACCCTCAGACTCTACAAGCACTACCAGACAACACCCAAACAAAGAACCAAGGTAAAATAGACCTAATGCACTAATCCCAAAACAAAAAATAGAAAATGAAATGACAAGAACATTTTAAAAAATTTAAACTAAAAAGCGACTTTGGTTAGAAACAAGGGTGTATACAGACTCCAGAAGCATCCAAGAAGACTCGGCAATCATCCAAACTTACCCAAAAACACTTAATATTCTCCAAAAAGGTGAAAATCAGGGCATATGTGACTGTTTTCTATAAATCCACGTATATACACGGTTATTCTAGGAAAACTCGCATGTACACACGACTGTGAAGGAAAAACCCGCATACAGGAAGAAAATGAGATAAAAAGAAGGCAAACAGACAAGCTAAGACAAAATTTACTCTTGTAAGACACTACTAGGAAAACATGCCCCTATACCCAACTCAGAAATAGAGAAATCAGAGCAATTCAAGAGCATTGAATGCTGATAAAACCCCAAAGGGAATGCTAGGAACTCCCTAGTATGGTCGCCAATTCTATTATGGAGAAAACTTCCTATGTCTTGGGGTGTACCACAACACACAGAGTAACCACAGAAATCAATCCCTTCCAAATATGAAAGAGAAATAAAACATCTAACACTAAAGGATCTCGAAACATACCTTATTCCGGATGGTTGATGTAGATCCCCATTGAGCTTTCCCAATCCCACTTGTGTTAACAACTTGCTCTCTCAACAATCAGCAAACAAGACATGCATGCTATATAATGGTGTTAGACCTACTCTAGTATACATAATCAATAATGTATAAGCAATTAAAAGCATCCATGGATTCAATATTCATTTAAATGCACATCATTGGATAGGAAAAGATATTTCTATTAATATAAATCAGAGATATGGATTACAACCTCTGTCGACACATCTGCGAACCAGAGAAACTGATTCCTCCACCTGGGCCTCCACCACCTCAATCCTCCATCTCTCGATAGCAAGCTCACAAGCAAAGGAAATCTTGGGAAGAACACCAAGTGCTCCAAGGGACAAAGGGATGCAGACTCAAGTATAAGCAAGCTATGACAACAATGGACTATAGTTTTCTTGCTCTTAAATTCTCCTCCTTCAATGTATCCAAAGGGTTCCTTAGATACTGGTTCAATGGGGTAGTGGAAGGTCAAATCTGAGTGATATCGAGGCATATGGAAGGCCAAGAGACAAGTGACTTGGACCCACATCAAGGAAAACTCCAAAAATATTTGGCATTTTTCACACATCCCAATCTACATAGGTTTAAGGTTTATATCCACGTGTATACGCGAGAAAGGGTTTAAAAGTCGCATATAGAAAATAACAGGTGTTTTTAGGGATGATCTTGGAAACATCAAGGGTACAAAAATAGTCCATGGGGTCCAAAGATTCTGCAGAGGGATAGGAAAGGCCATAAATGTGTGATCTACCATGTGTGGTAAAATCAGCTATAACAGTTACCTTACTCCAAAAGAAATGGTATTAAATGTGATGCTTGAAATTTGAATCCCTAAATAAATATGGTTTAAAGAAGTCTCGAGAAATACATTTTAAGTAATCATTGAACATTCATAGTAGAGTACCATATAGAAATATTTTTCAGAGATCTATCTTCACGAGCTAGTCACCAATTGTTGTTGCTGCAATTGCTTCCCCAAAAACATTTACATTTTAGGGGCCCTCCTTCCATTTTATATTTTAAAAGCATGCTTACACTTGTTTCCCAACTGATATAAGCCCCCCTCCATACCTAGTATTTCCTAAAATCTTGAGCAAAAGGATTTTCCTAAGCTTGAGATGTCATTTTGGTAAAAAATCCTTAGCCATGACCTTTGAAACATGCTTTACATAAAAAGCATGCTTTCTATTTCAAATCAACGAGTGAGAATTGCTCCAACATAGATCCACGGTCCAGGAAATAGTGGAAGTAGAAACGATCAAGTTTCGGTTGTGAAAAGTTAAATTTCCGCTTTCCTCTTTCCGTATATTGAGATCCGACGGCCCAGTATGTTTCTACACAAATCAATGACATAGAAAGGTGGAAAAGAAAAGGCAGAAGAAAAACAAATCAAGTGTTGGTTGTGAAAAGTTAAAGTTCCTCTTTCTTCTTTCCATAAATCAATTTCTCACGGTCATGGAGGATTCTACAAAAATCAACGGTCAAGAAAAGAGGAGGAAGAAGGATCAAAGTTTGCTCATGAAAATGTTAGAATCCCTCCTTCCTCTTTTCGTAGTTTCAGATCGACCATTCAAAATCAATCTACACAGATCAATGCTTATGAAAGATAGAAGCAAAAAGTTATAAGTTTAACTTTGAGAAAGTTGGAAACCTACGATATGCAACCCACGATGTGTAGGATCGACGGTCCATAAATATTCCACACAAGATTGACGGTATAGAAAGGTTATCATGGAAATACAAATCATGAAAGTTAGACTATAAATTTGGTGAATCTGCAAGCCGCACCTTTGATCTCAGATCAATGACTAAGGATGAATCCGGAATCAAATAAACGGTCTAGGGAAAAGAGGAAAGGAGCTTGCTGGGACACATGATCTAATGGTTCAAATCAGACTCGATCCATGTTTTGAGACGATCTGAGTTCTCCAACCTCTGTATGTTTCCAACTCTGAACCATTGGGGAAACTAAGAAATATTCCTCTCAAAGCTTAAACTATGTAGAATTGATTTCTCAACATGGCACTAGTCATCATTTTTTTTATGTTTAATATTCAACACATATCATTAAACTTACAATTGAAAATAAGGTTATTAGTTGCAGTATCATTGGAAAATTATTGTTGTTTCCGGATCAGATATATCTTTCATGATGTTTTCTTCATATGTCATAGGAATTATTGTTCACCAAGTTAGGATGGGTGATTGTGAGATCAGGTAAAGGTTGCATATTCGGATGTCTGAGATTCATGGTAAATAAAGATCTATGGTCCTTAAGAATTCTGTTGTTTTAACATACAAGGATAAATAAATTTCTCAGATCGACAAAATGGGATAGGACATGCATTTTTCAATGGCCAAGATCAAAGGTGGAATTGGATCTACAGTGGAGGTGAATTTCGCGGATTCAACATGCTCATGGAAATTAACTTTTGAAATTTGCGGAATCAGTTAAAGGGCTACATGTTTCAACAATGATCTAATAAGAATTATATCTATGATGGAGAAAAATTCTCTTGATTTAACAAGCACAGGGAAATGAACTTTTGAAATCCATGAAATTTGGTAGAAGCGCAGGTTTCAATGGGCCAAATCATCCTTGATCTCAAATATATAGTGAAGAGGGATTTCGCTAACAAACTTGCACACTCAAAGTTAGAGGGCACATGTACGATGAGAAACATTCTTAAATGACGTGTCCCCTCCCCATTGGTTATCGCGTTAAAGGACTGGGGGCGCAAAAGTCTATTTTATGGAGCGTGATGGTTTAAAGGGCCTACATATTTCAATGGTTAGGATTTGAGCGGAAGAGATCTACAGTAGGTATGCATTTTGTAGCTAAAACATGCATGAAAGATAAAATATTTTGGGGCTGCAAAATTCTGTAGAGCTCATAGCTTTCAACGGCTTAGATCAAAGGCAAAATCAGATCTACATTGGGTGTGCATTTCACAGCCAAAACATGCATGGAAGATAAAATATTTCGGGGCTATGAAATCCTGTAGACCCCGCACTTTTGAACGACATCGATCTAAGTGACTTTTTTTTTATCGATGGCCCATATTAATTTTCCAATGAGAACAAGCAAGAATTTAATGAAGATAAGGGAATATGAAATTGGGTATGCTCGGTAGGTTTCGAGGGACAATATATTGGTGTATTTGTGATCTATGGTCAGAATAGATTTCCCAATGGAAAGGAGAAGGAAGTCTATCAAGTTGGTGGATTGTGAAATCGACTAAAGGCTACATCGTCGGATGGTTAAGATTTCTCGTAGAGCAAGATCTATGGATGACAATGATTCTATTAATCCAAGGTATTATTGTTCACTGGGAGGATGGACAACTCATATTTGGAAAAAAATTAGATCAATGATGGAGATTTGCTATGATATTAAAACTTGCGGGAAAATTTAAAAGAACCGTTTTATTTCCAGTAGGGATAATCCCGTATAGATTTATTTGTTTTATGAATCCATTTATATTCAGCCAGGTGGGTGAATAAGAAGCTTGGGAATCTCCTAGGTGACAGATAGAGATAGTATAAATAGGGGTGTAGAGAACCATAGATAGGACTTTTGGTTGGTGAAAAGAATGCTGGACTATTTTGTAAAGAGTACTCTTTTCTAATGAGAAGGATCATTTTGCTGGAACAAAGGCCTACACGGATATTTAATCAGAATTTGTGGAATGCATACTGTAGAACTATTTCTTCTTTCTTATGTACATCATACAGTGAGATTTTTTTATCCTTCTGGAATTTTTCCTTGGTCATGAATGGTCTGATGTCTGTATAAATGTCTGTGTTGGCAGCATAATAAATGATTTAATGATATCAGATCTATCTTTGGTATTCTTTATTCTATGAATGGGATTATTGTGTTGATACAACTATCTATTAGATTTTTATGAGCATTTACAATATATTACTCTGAAATCTAATTTTTCTCCCTGCAGGGATAGAATAGATTAGTTTTAGATTTAGATTAGATCAACATTTAGCTTAGACATATCCATTTCATCCTTTAAATAAAAAATTATATAAACAGTGGACTGGGCCATAACCAGTAAAATATTTAAACAAATCAATATACAGTATCTAGAACAGTAAACCTGATGGATTCCCCACACCAAATGGTGAACGATCTAATTGGGATTGTTTACCAGGGAGAATCCCTACTGTCTGGTACGTGGGAATTTTTACTGGCATCAACAACTCCTTAATTATTTGTTTTAATCAGGTGATTTTCAAGAATTTGATATTGATACTCATGTATATGTTAATGTTTACAATTTTCTTTGATGATGAAGGTCACTCCATGTCCATTCATCCTTTATTTAAACTCCAAATTTGTTTTCTAAATGATCCTTCGATGGATGAAATGAATTTGAACTTCATATCTAATGGGTATCCCACATACAATTATATGTAATCACTAGATGACATGAATGCAACTTTCAGTCACAGAAAGTTAAATTGTTATAGTTTATTTCTTAATCAAAATAAAACTGTGATTAATTGCCTTGAAACCTCAGTTTTTAATTCTGATGAGTGTGTGCAAGTAAGGAACTATGATTATAAATTCATTTCATAAAAAAAGGTATGAAAAAAATACATTATTAACTCCCTCTCTCTCCCCTCTTCTTCCTAGCTATTACTAACTCCCTCTCTCACTCTCTCTCACTTCCCTACTCCTTCATCTATACCTCTCTCTCTCTCTCTCTCTGTATATATATATATATATATATATATAAATAACACATGTACACATCCCTATGCTTACCCCTATTACTAACCCCCCTATTCTTTGTGTTCTCTCTCCCCTCATCTTCCTAACCCTTCCTAACACCCTCTCCCTCTCTCTGTTAGAATTAATATGCCATTTATCTCTAGGAAATGAGTGCTATTATATTCTTAATTTATTTGTAGTGAAATAGAATGAATAATACTCGGTGAACAAAACAAATCTCATAGGAAACAGACAAGAATTGCTTAGATAATTATAGTATAAACTTCATTAATCCCAACAGTATACAACAATGCTACATAAAGGAGAATTCAAATCATAGGGATGAATTTGAATCTATCAGCTCAAGGGTGACTACATGGACAACTATAAGTGTCTAAATCACTCTTGGAGTTCAACAGGCTACATCTAGATGTCTAATCCAGTCTCTCAATCAATTACAATCAATCAAACCATTCTAACTACAGTGGTAGGTGATAAGTAGGTGAGAACCGGTGCCTTCACACATACATCCATGCATAAATGGTGCTAAATGAACTAGAGGATATCTAACTAAATGTAACTAAAGAATAAGTAATCTTGACTAGTTACCAACTTCTAACACCTAAAGGAGGTTGGTGCCGACAGTACTAACGACTTAAAATTTAGGGTTTGGTCTAGGAGGCACCTAAACTGATGCATGAAGGTGCAATTAGTTCCAGCTAGCCTCTATCGATGTTCCCCACACTCTAATGACTGGTACATGTGACCCCATTAGTTTAAGTGGACCCAATGGTACTAGTGGACCCAATAATAACTAAATGACTCCTAAGTTATGCAAATATAATCTAATAGACAATTTGGACTAGGGAGGATTATAAATCCTAACACCCCTCCTGAATCCTAACTTGGACAACTGTGGGCCCTGGAAATAAGTCCAAAAGTCACCCATATACAATCTAAAAGATAAAAAATGTTTCTTAATAAACCGAGGAAATAGGTGAAAACCTCATGGGAACCCCCCCATGAAAATAAGCAGTGAATCAGGAAGAACAAGTTAAAAACTTGCAAAATCTTTTGCAGCACTATGCAGCAACAAAGTAGTATTATGGTGTTTTTTTGCAGCAACATGTTGAATCTGTGCACGTGAACCTCTAAATCCAAACTAAATTATTATCTTTGGAGGAATCTTCCTCTTTGGAATAACAAGGGTATGTTCAACTGGATCAGAAATATATACAACTGCTAGATGAAAACTGGACCCATGTAGGGCAACTGAAATAAACTGATGAGAGAGAAAATGTGCTTGATAATTTGAACCATGTGAGAAACACCCAAGAAAATGGTATATTTCAGCATTGAACATCAAACCATGTGAGGTAAAATCATCCCCAATTGTTAGGATCAAGTGTTCAGGAAAATGCAGAATGTCTCCATCTTGACTAGTTGTGTGAGGAGATGAGTATGTGATCAAATAGATAGGTATAGAAGCACTAGAATGTGGAGAGAGAATGATTGAGCTCCATAATATGATATAGCTTCAAAAATAACCAATGGTTCAAAAAATATAATATCAGAAAACTCATAAGACGAAACTAACATCAAATCCCCAGCAGCAATTTTGAAGGAGACTTGTGGTACTTGATTTGTCACACCAGAATTGATTAGACCATCTACAAGCATGATTGAAGGCTCTTGGAACTTAAAAATTGAACCAAATACTATCATATTAGATCCAAATAAGTTCATATCAGATCCAAGACTGTGGAATGATACCAAATCCCTAGCAACAATTTTGAAGGAAGCTTGCGGTACTTGTTTTTTCAAACCAAAATTGATGAGAGAAGCTACAAGAATTAATGAAATCTATTGAAACTGAAAAACTAAACCAAAAAATATCAGATCAGATCCAAATAAGATCATATCAGATCCAAATAGCTTCATATTAGATCCAACAGTGTGCTCCACCGAGCTGGTAGATGCACAATTTTCTCCTTCTTCAAAACCATAAGTATCGGTGCATGCAATCATGTAGGAATTTGTTGGAAGCTCTAGATCAATGAGAGTAAATGGATCACTCCTACAATACGATATTATTTCCAAAATATCCATGTTATTTCTTATCTACACACTAGCAACATAATTAGTGATAGAGAAATCAAATTCCTCTTCATTTTTTGAAACAATCACCGGTAAACTATGCACATAATTTAAAATAGAAGAAACACTGTAGAATTTTTGCATGGTATATTAGGCGATTTTTTATTAAATAACAGATATTTCAATGTTTTCTTCTAGATTAACCATGTGAGAATATGAGATATCAGAGATATCATAAACTTCTGGAGAAGCAGGAGAAGGTGTCACTCTAAGGATACTTTCTTCAATTCGAATTGACTGTGTGGAAGATTCTGCTTCTTCTTTGTCTTCAACAATTTTCTTTGATGTAGGAGAGGGAATCAAATCATCATGCTATATTTTAATTGAACCTCTCTCAACAGCTGGGATTGGGTACTCATATCCGATATGAGTGCGTGTTCCTCGTCATAGAGTGAACGTGGTGAAGGATTCCCTAGAGGAAACCATGTGGTTGGATGATCTAGAATCTATCAAATAATCCTTCGATGGAGTGAGGACTAAATTCAAGGCATGGAATCTCTCATGTTCTTCAGTCTACTCCCCATAATCAAACATATCTTCACCTTGTGAAAGGGAAATATTGGTCTGTATAAGGATATTTTTCAACTCATCAAGGGTATTCTTCATGCACTCGCTTTCTCGATGAAATCGTCCGTGACAGTATGAACATCTAGTGTTTCCTATATTTTTCTTCTTCTTAGAGCCCGAAGATCCTTCACATGTCTTCTGATTCTATTTAGGCTTTGAATCAAACGCTTTAGGCTCCCTCCCCTTAGGTTTCCCTTTATATTTCTCTTTGGTGGAGTCTATCACTAGGAGAGCTTGGTTTTCAGAAGTTTGGTTGACTCCCATTTGGACCAACTTCTCTTGCTCCTGTAATAAGGACTCAGTAAAGGAATTAAGGGACATAATATTCTAATTGGGAATGGAATCTCTTCTGGAATAGAAGATAGATACAAATACATAATACTCAACACCTATTTTGCTGAGTATGGAGAGAACATGTTGCTCCTCCTTTCTTTCTATTCCGCATTGTCTACATTGAAGTACAAGAGACTTGAATTTTGAAAAGAATTGTTGTATGGTCTCAAACCTGTTGGGATGTAAGGCTATCAACTCGTTCTCCAAAATATCTCCCTGAATCTCATCTTTCTTTCCAAACAAGACTTCAAGCTTCTCCAAAGCTTCCTTGATAATCCTCAAACCTTCGAGTTCTCTAGATATGTGAGTACATAGATAACAAAAAGCTTCATCTAAGCAGCTCAGAAACTATTTTTTCTTATCTGAATGATGGGGATCAACCTCCCTTCCCAGTATTATCCTGAAGAAGGCCTTGTTGCATAATGAAACCTGTATATCTTCCCTCCAATCAATATAATTGAATGGTGTTAGGATACGAGGTTTGGAAGGCTGAGAATCTATGATTCCCTTGCTGATGAGACAATATCTTCACTCAAGGTACCTAGCACCTGGAAGGTAACATTGCAAAAACAAAACCAATTTGCACTTGTCAGAATCCATCCTTCTCTCTCGACATGTACACTTTCTCAGAGTTCGTCACGC
>LPNX010772010.1:0-10863 GCA_001517045.1 Pseudotsuga menziesii | reverse complement strand
GGAAATAAAAACACTAATATATTTTCAAATTCTTAATTAATATTGTAAATTAAGATCATCGCATTTTCAGTTTAAAATTCTTTAAAATACAACTAAGTTACTTTTTCTTCCGCTTAAAATCAGGTAAAAGTACAAACAACTTCTTTAAAATACAACCAAGCTCCTTTTTCTTCGGCTTAAAATTAGGTTGCTACGGATCATGTCCCAAGTCTACACATTATATATAATTCTACCTTCATATTTTCAAATGCATCAAATGACTCGCTAGATTCGTAGAAAAGCTTTGGGTAAAACTCTGTCACAAAATAGGTGTATTTGAACTGCACGGTGCAACAATGGAGGTACTGCCACGCGATCTCGTTCGAAAGTGTTTGCAGGGAGTGCATTACACATCACACGATAACCTGAAAGCTGTGTGCAAAAGCTGGGAGGGTATTGTGAATCGCCCTCAATTCTACTGGGACAGAAAGATATCTGGTAAGAGCGAGCACCTCATATGTTTCATTCAAAGAGTTCCCAAGGTCGTCGCGAATAATTCACAAAGATTCCAAGGCCCCTTCGTCTTTGCCATATCCATATATGACCCTGTGAATGGGACCTGGAGAAAGCTGCCTCCCATTGATGATCCCCACTTTACTGGATTATCATCACGGTCTCAGTGCGTTGCTGTGAATGGGAAATTGGTTCTCTTAACCGGAGCGTATACAATGAAGAGTACTGTATACATTTATGACTTTCAATCCACGAGTTGGAGACGCGGAGCTGACATGCCTACACCTCGATCCTTCTTTGCCTGCTCTGTCTCTTCTTCCAATGGACTTGTCTACGTCGCTGGCGGGGTCGATGAAAATTTCAACTCTCTGTCGGCTGCAGAAACCTATAACGTGGAGGAAGACAAGTGGGAAATTCTGCCCAGCATGCCCAGCCCAGCATTGCACAGTGTTTTCATGGAAGGCAAATTGATGGTTTTAAGTGGAAGCAGATTCGAGACAAATATTGTACAAGTTTTCAAGCCGAGTGCGGGAACGTGGGAAGTTATATGGGGCGGCTTCAACAACAATGTAAGGAAAAGTTTGGGGCCGAGTTTGGGGGCGGCTTCTTCTTCTGGCAACTTGTACGTCTTCAGTAATCAACATGTGATGAAGTATGATCGTGAGAACAACGTCTGGACTCTTGTGGCTTCTCTACCCCAAAGGAGGTACTTCATAAGGTGTGTTACAGAGTGGCCACACGACTGTATTTTTGTGACCGCATCTGCTGCCGCTCACAAGAAGCACATCTTTTATCTGTTTAACCCGTCAACTGGCAGGTGGATTCAAGTTAATGGTGATGAGGAAGGCTTTGTGGGCATGGTCGTATCTGCAACAAACCTGGAGATTTGAAGACGTGATTAGTCGTCCCGTTTCTCTATAGTTATTTCTTGTGTAATTGAAAATTTCTCTGCGTTTTAGTAGCATTTGTGTCGGGATGTAGTTAATATTATGTGCCTTCGATGTTGTAGGTTGCGTAGTATCTTCGTTATCATGATAGTAGGCATAGAGGCCATCATGAAGAGTTGGAATGAACTCATATTGAAAGCTACCCAGCTCAGTTGTTTTTTTTTAATATTATGTAAATTTGCTCAGTAATAGAATTATTTTTTCATTCTTCCTTACAAAAGAAAAGGGCCTACACTGGTCGGTGACATGGATTTGCTTTCTGAAAATGAGTTGGGATTGAGATTGACTCAGAAAAGACCATGAGCTTTACTCACAAAGAAGACCATACTATTTTTATTTTTCTTTATTTTTATTTTTCTTTATTGGATTTTATTTATATTTTTAAGTTGATCACCTTGTATATGTTAGACTTTTGGAGTGAACTACCATTTATGTTTTTTTATCTACCCACTAGAATGATACAAGTGTACTGTCCAATATTAAACTAGAATGAAAGAAGTGTAATGTCTAGATTGATTCTATGGCCATAGTCCAAAATTAATAATTAATACTTTCAAAAAAATAAAAAAATAACTTAATAAACTTGTGATAATTACAATTAGTGATAGTTATAAAAACTAAAAATAAATAATTTTGAACTATTAGATTATTAGATACAACTATTAGCTTAACTCCAATGATTCTGTAACTATTAGTTTAACTTCAACTCTAATAAGAGTTATATTGGATAACTATTATCTTAACTATTAGATACAACTATTATGTTAACTTCAATGATTTTAGAACTATTAACTTAGCTTCAAGTCTAATCACTTTTATATTGGATAACTATTACGTACAACTATTAGGTTAAGTCCAATGATTTTACAACTATTAGCTTAATTTCAACTCCAATGACTTGTGGCTTAGTCTAATTGCATTTGGCATCTAGGAGTCTAGCTAATGTGCACATAAAATCCTCAAAACTCCTAATAAACTCCTAATGTCCCTAATACTTTATATTATATAAATATGTGATGGATCTATAAAATTTTCAAAACTAACATCAAAAAAATATTAGTATTGGCACAATTTCAAGAGATAGGGCAAAGTTTTAATGGATTTTAGTGACCCTCTTTGGAGTGTCTTCTTTGATACTGTTTTTGAAGCCATCTTTGGAGTATTTTGTTGTCTTTGTTGCTTATGTTTATTTAATATTTTTTCTATTTGTTCATCATAGAGTATGTATGCATAATGGTGAAATCTAAAATTTTACTGTATATCTATGGATGTCTAGGAAATCAATGTATACTAGGATTGAGGACCTAATATTCTTGTTGATCAAATATCTTTTTATTTAAATTTAACTAAATTTGAAACATTGAAATGATACATGATGTATGATATATAGATGGAAAAATAGGCTTGCATTTTAATATTTTATGGAATCCGAGAAGCTGTTTAAAAAAATTTTGTTCTAGTTATAAAGTTATTGAAACAAAAACAAAAAAAATCAAAATTTTATATGTTTCTGCTAACCAGATTAGTGATAGAAAAATGGGGTTACCTCCCTCTTAATAGTATTAATCTGATTGTTATATAGTATGAAATGTTGTTTAATGGAACTCAAAAACATAACGAGGAAGATCACCAATTTTAGGATTTTAGAACCAAGACTATGGTATAATTAATCCGCAAAACTTGTTCTATCAATGCATTTGAATTTTTGGACTACTGTCATGATTCTGAAAACTGTAGCAGTCTGATACAATAGACATTTATGAATGAAAGAGGTAGACTACTTAACTTATATTATGGTAATGTACATTATGGCGACATACAAAGTAGATTTCTATCAAAATTTGAACCAAGGTATTTCCTTTTCAAAACTGTAAGCCTTGCGCATTCAAATAGATGGTCAGACTCTTCTTGTTGAGGACTCGCATCTGGCCTGTTGACATCATCTATGGGTTGTGCACATGAATACAAATTTCTACATATATCTTGCAGGAGGTAGAGAAAGAAAACAATTCGTATAGGATTTAATAATTCTAAAGAATCCACTGGATTTTACCATTGAGTTGGTACTTGGTGCAGCACCTAGCTCAAAGGCCCCTTATCGAATGAACATACTTGAACTTAATGAATTAAAGTCCGAATTAAAAGAACTAATTGATAAAAAGTATATTTTACCTAGTGTGTCTCCATGGGGGGCACCTGTCATCTTCGTTAAGAAAAAGGATGGAAACATGTGACTTTGCATAGATTACCGTCAGTTGAATAAGATGACCATTAAAAATCGATACCCGTTGCCCCGCATAGATGATCTGTTTGATCAACTACGTGGAGCCACGATGTTTTCGAAAATAGATTTAAGGTCTAAATATCATCAAGTTAGGATTAAAGATGAAGACATCTTTAAGACAACTTTTAGAACTCGATATGGTCATTACGAGTTTGTCGTCATGCCATTTGGGCTTACTAATGCACCAATTATTTTTATGTGTTTAATGAACAACGTTATGCATAAGTATCTAGATAAGTTTGTAGTCATGTTCATCCACGACATTTTAATCTATTCAAAAACTGAAGAAGAACATGAAGAACATTTAAAAATTATTTTGCAAGAGTTACGAGATCATCAACTCTTTGCAAAGTTTAGTAAATGTGATTTCTTCAAGGATAAGATTTAGTATTTAGGTCATGTGGTGACCAAGGAAGGGATTTCAGTAGATCCCGAAAAGATAAAAGCAATCGAATATTGGCCTGTCCCTAAGGATGTAACGGATGTTCGATCTTTCATGGGCATTACCAGTTACTACCGGAGGTTCATTGAAGGATTTTCGAAGATCGCGAATCCGATAACTTCTTTGTAGAAGAAAGGAAAGAAGTTTGATTGGAACCAGAAATGCGAAGAAAGCTTTAAAAAGTTAAAAACTTTATTAACCACCGCTCCTATTTTAAGAATAGCTGATCCTAAGAAAGAATTTGTAGTGTGCACGGATGCCTGCAATGATGACTTAGGCGGTGTTCTGACTCAAGAAGGGCATGTTATTGCCTATGAGTCTAGAAAATTAAAAATTCATGAAAAGAATTATGCAAATTATGATTTGGAATTAGTTGTTGTTATACATGCTCTAAAGATGTGGCGACATCACCTAATTGGCAGAAAATTTATTTTAATGACTGATAATAAATGATTAAAGTATTTATTAGATCAGCCTAATATAAATTCCACACAAGCTAGGTGGTTATATTTTCTAAGTGAGTATGATTTCGAAATTCAGCACATTAAAGGTAAAGAAAATAAAGTTGTTGATGCATTAAGTAGGAATGTAAGGCTGAATTTTGCAGCAGTTATCAGCACTTATACTATAGATTTGGATGAACAGCTTAAAGCAGGAATAGAACAAGATGAAATTTACCAAAATTTACAAGCTAAAACTAAAGAAAATCCAATAGAAAGCTTAAGTAAAGGATATAGTTTGAATGCAAAAGAATTTCTACTGTATAAAGACAAAATGTGTGTACCTAACGTACCTAAAGTTAAGCTATTAATTGTAGATGAAATTCATAAAACTCCATACTCAAGTCATCCAGGCTATCAAAACACTATAACTATGTTAACAAAATAATATTTTTGGCCAAATATGAAGACTGAAGTAGCATAATACATTGCTAGGTGTTTTGAATGTCAGCAGGTGAAAACTGAACATCAACACCCAGCTAGATTACTTCAGCCATTACCCATTCCTAGCTGAAAATGGGAGATAATTAGTCTCAATTTTATTACTGGACTACCTAGAAATCATAATCTGAATGATTCTATCATGGTAGTAGTTGATAAGTTAAGTAAAGCAGCTCACTTTATACCTCTTAAAACTACATATAAAGCTATAAACATAGCTGATATATTTCTAAAACAAATTTTTCGATTGCATGTTATACCGAAAGTAATAATCTTAGATAGAGATTCTAAATTTACACACAACTTTTGGAAGTCTCTGTTTAAAGGATTAAACACTACATTAAATTTTAGTACTTCTTTCCATCCTCAAACAGATGGACAAATTGAAAGAGTAAACCAAGTACTGGAAGATCTATTAAGAATGTATGTGAAAGACTAGCCAGGTAAATGGGAGGATTATTTGCATCTGGTAGAATTTGCTTATAATAATAACTATCAGGCATCACCCAGATTTAGTCCTTTCAAAATTTTGTATGGACGAAAATGTAATACTCCTATCTCTTGGAGTAATTCGGTGGATCGATTATTATTAGGTCCTGAAATGTTAAAGGAAATGGAAGAAATTGTAAAATAGGTGCAAAGTAATTTGAAAGTTGCACAGGATTGACAGAAAAGTCAAGCAGACTTAAAAAGAACTCCAAAGGAGTTTCAGGTAGGTGAACATGTGTTCATCAAGGTAAGGCCCAAAAAGAGCTCTTTGAGCTTGGGGAGTTGTGAAAAACTAGCACCTCGTTACTATGGTCCATTTGAAATTCTGTCCAGGATTGGACAAGTAGCTTTCAATTAGCATTACCACCAAATTTAAGAGTACATAATGTTTTTCACATTTCTGTATTAAATAAATATGTTCATGATGCTACTCATGTTGTTAACTAGAATGATGTACAGGTGGAACCAGAAGGAGATTTTATGGTGGAACCGGACTGTATCCTCGGGCGGAGGGAGATCACACTTCGGAACGGCACCATTGGATAGGTGAAGGTGCAATGGAAGCACCTTAATCCAGAGGAAGCCACCTGAGAATTGGAAAGTAATATGCGAGTTGCATATCCAATTCTATTCCAGGGGAGCTGAGGCTGCTCATTCTAGATAAGTGATCATTCAGGTGAATGTACTTCAGAGAAAATTCAATGGAAATGGAATTTGTGGAAAGAGTTTGAGGGGTTAACTGCTAAGTGATATAGTGCAGCTTTTCAGCTGAACGATCTTACTGCTGAGTGCAGAGTGTTTTCTGAGTCATTGGACTAGTCTATTATTTACATGCTCCACTAGTTCTCAGACAAGAAGACCAGGAACAAACTCGGGGGTCGTGAGAAAGCATTGTTTGAGTGCTCTCCAGGATTTGGTAGGGAGGAACGGCCTCCTAACGCTATTGTTGTCCATCCTAATCGGGTTCTACAATCTTTTTTTTTACTGTGTTAGATGGTTAAATGTGAATCTGACTGCTAAATGAATGTTAAATATTTAGTTGTAAAATGTTAGAGTTAGTAATCTTTTTGATTAGTGAATGAATGCATCTGAATAGATGAAAATAATTCTAATCTATGTTTTCCCACGTCTGGAAGGACCATACCGTACTCCAGCACAGGCAGAGTATTTAAGTAGATGAAGAAAATGATAAGAGACTATAATGAATAGATGTATTGTGCTTTTCATATTAGCAGAGTAATTTATTTTAGTTTTTAGGTTACTATCAAAAATTCCAATAACCTGGTTATTTATGTTCTTGTTTATGAAAATATACTGATGATGAAATAACAGTGTTCCAATACAGGTAGAAGGCATTCTTATACTCTAGTAGATAAAATGTTATGTTCTACACAGTACAATATTCTTTCTAGTCAAATTAAAAATGTAGGAGAGTAAACTATGTTATATTCTATATATATATTTTCTTTATGTTTATTTAGTAACCAGTTCCTTATGTAGTAAATGAAACACAGTTAAACTACTTTTTTACGTTCAGTTCATTGAGGATATAACTACTATTCATATAGTTTATTTACTAATATTATCAACTGAACTAAGTCTAACAAATACTCGAACCCAAGTAGGGTGTTATTAAAAGAATTAAATTATAAAGAATCAACTAAGCTATAGAGTTGATGAACATATTTGCAAATGAACTCTAAATTAACCCTATCTGTCATTTATTAAATGGAACAAATAGAATACGATAAGAACTAACATATACATAAATGTATATTTATAAAAAGAATTGTTTCTTTTAAATTTTACAAATAGGATATAACTGTAAAAGTAAACGACGGGGTCAAAACCCTAAGAAAAAAATAATATATTGCAAATAACAAACATTTAAGTGAAAATCCAATTACTTGTATTATTTAATTAATAAACAACTAAATTATTATAAATTGTTTACACTGCTTTAAGGACAAGTAAAAAAAGAACAATTGTAATGTTATAACTAGAAATTTGCACAATGCACCTGAACGCTAATTAAAACAAATTTAAGAAAGTAATAAGACCTATTAATAATAAATTGAAAGATTTATTTATACAAGGGTTACCTACAGGAAAACCCTAGCTCATATTTTTGAGCAAAATAAGTAAAATTTATGAATTAACCATAACTAGGTGACAGTCTTAATACATTAACAGTAATCTATTATAAAGTATATTAAATAGTAAATAACTTCATTTATAGTCGAATAGGGTTAAAACCCTAGATTACACAGAGTAACAAACAATATTACTGTAAACCGAGTTCGAGCTCAAAGAAAGAACTGTCTTAACAAAAATATTGTTCTACATTAACTAGCCATAATGCTGAATTGTCAAACCAAATACAAGACCCATCTTGTTGCCAAATTTACCATAGAAAAATCTAGGGTTTGTAAACATTATAGAACCCTTAAACATTTAAAAGAAATCATATAGCTAAAAGACGAAGCTAGACAAGCTTCCAACTCATAGTCTCCCATCGACAATCCTGTTACAGTAGGTCAAGAACCCAAACGATGAACACAGGGATTACCAGTTTGGAGATGCGGCCTTTGGAGACAGCCAGCAATTGCTTCGTCACAGAATGCGGCACTATCTCAAGTTCCTGCAAAGAGTTTACATTATAGAGTGTTCGTTTCATAAAACCTTAAAACATTGTAAACCCTACTATAAAAACAACTCAGCTATAAATTATTTCTATGTTGAAAATAAAACTAAAAATTACCTTAATAAGAATGATGAACAGTCTAGCACAGAGACTATTCCTAAAACTAAGCAAGCACATGAATCTCCAACCCTGCAACTATGAAGGAGCTCAATAAATAGCCAACAAAGCCACAGTTTCGCACCAGTAGTAGCATGCCACGAAAAAGGCAAGTTGGGATACAAGTCGACCGCAAACCAAGTGCAAAGGAAACTAACAAAATTTTTGTAGAGTATAAACCCATAGGAACAAAGAAATGGAAACAATACCAAACACCGGATGCCACAGCACGCTATACTTCAGTGCTGAGGCAAGATGGAGCAGAGAGAACACTCACGACGGCCATGAGACTTGCAGACAGCCCAAAGGCCAGTGCAATCTGTGGAAGGAGAATGACAAGGGTTAGGGTTGCATCGGTTATATATATCTCCAATACTTGGCTAGTACAAAACCATGTGCCCTCAATAATACAAACCATACAGTGGGTCAATTTCAATAGTTTGCCTGCAATCCAATAATATCCAATTATTTATTCAATGATTTTTAACAAACTATGCAGAAAAGATATAATGTATGCCTTTTTCATCACGTTGTAAATCATACATATTGCTTATCATATGGTTGTTAGCTCATCATTGGCGCATGGTTAACAACGTTAAGTTAACGTTGACCTAGCAAAAAGGTAATCACCACTTAAACATTGGTTAATCCTGATCTCATTCATGCTTACAATGGGTAGGCTAATATAATACCTAACCTTGACATATATGTATATAATTAATCCGAACTCATTTCTTATAAACCAACCCTCCAATGGTTATAATTTATAGAATCGAAATGAGATTGGATAGCATAGTAAAGGGAGATATATTCATAATTTCTTTTACAATGTTCATTTTGGTTTAGACTTTAATAGACAATAGTTGTTCTCAACTTGACACTACTAGTAATTTACCATGTCTATTATTTGGTAAGATGATTTTATGATCATACAAGATAACTGGTGCTTAGCATAGGATAGAAGGTTAATCATTATGGAAATATCTACCTTTGAAGTTGTTATGGATAGTAACTTAATACAAGAAAAGCATTATAGTTAAAATGAAAATTATATGGAATAATCTTACTTAAGTCCATAATCAATTGGAGTAACATGGATGAACTTAGGATTAAGAAGTAAAAGACAAATAGTTGTCTATGTCAAACAACGCAGTTGTTTATACACTAAGTAAACTTTTAATAACAAGAAGTTTTACAGGATGGAAGCTTCTCTATAAAATGAAAGTATCGATCAGCTGGTTATTCAAGTAAATATTATGATAAATTATATAATACATTAGTACATACAGTACAACTTTGACGAGGAAGCTAAAACCTGTTAATGAGTAACTAATGTGTACATATAAGTAATAGGTTGATACTTACTATACTAGCAGGTTAAAAAGGAAATCAAATTATATATTCTAATGGGAATTTTAATGTCAGTATTAAAAGTAGCTCTTCCATGTACATAAACCAATAGTACCATAAGTATAATATTGCAAGATATGCATATCAGAGTAGAAGTTACTATGTAGCAAAGATTACAAGTTAAAGTCACAAAAAGTATCTTTACTATCGCTATGTTCAATAAATATAGGAACTCTTTTATTTTGAAACTTGCTGACAAAGAATAACTAAAGAAAACAATTACTTTACCTCATTGAGTGGCTTGGAATTTATCAGCTTATCTACTAAGCATCTTATTTGCAAATAGAAACACTTCTTGATACTTATGAATTTAAAGCGTTTACTTGTTCGATCATACCTGTAAACCTGTAAGAACAAGTAATCTTTCTACGTTAGCAAGGATGATTTTAGGGGCGAATTATAGCCCAATGGCGAATTTTAAGGGTTCCCTAAAAAAAGGTGGGCGAATTTTTATATTAAAATATTATTATTTTATTTAATATATTCGCCGTTAATTTATTTTGTATATAGCTATGCTTTTGTAAATAGCATTCGTCCCGATTTAGGGGAAATCTAAAAAACAATATTAGCCCACGAAATTAATTTTTTTTGCCCCCATTCGCCTGAATTTTTCCGTCTGCCAGCAGATTTTTGCCAAAATTCGCCCAATTTTTTCCGATTGGGAGGAGAAATGGGGATTTTTCGCCGGATTTATGGATAGTAGTTTGAAAAATTGGTGTTTACGATTAAAAATTTGATATTTCGCCGGGATTTATGAAAAATTCTATAAACTGGTATTACTTCCCCTCGATTGGGGTAAATTGGACATAGTTCGTCCTGGATTTGGATTTGTTTACCTATATAATGGTGCAAGAATCAGGACTCAGGCTCAAGCTTGATTTTTTTGCAAATCTGTCTTTACAGTGGCTGTCAGGCTGATTCGTGATTCGTGGGAAGCAATTTCAGAAAGTTTTCTCCACTGTGCCAGGTTAGTTTCTTGAATCTTCTTTTATTTGCAGGATTTTCTGGTTGCTAGACCACAGCTTGATTTATTTGCCAGGGCACATGGTACAAGATTC
>LPNX010772008.1:123443-166274 GCA_001517045.1 Pseudotsuga menziesii | reverse complement strand
GAGAAGCTCATGTAACTTTCTTTCTTTTGCATAATAAATTGCTCCGAGTAGCTATTTGGCCGGGGCCGTGGACTGTTTCCCTCTCGAGGGTTTTAACCAGGTGACAAACATTGGTGTATTGATCTGTGATCTGTTTGTGTGAAGCGGCTATTCTTGGTGTTCGGTCCTTTGGGAGTACCCTATGTACCCTAACATTTATTCCCAAGACATCCAAGCACCAACTTGTGTCTTCCCTCACAACTAGTGTGGCATATCACGTGTAATGTCATCTCGTCTGAAGGTGTTGGAAATGAATAATATTTAACTCATCTTCTTTTGACTTCCAATACTTTTTGAATGCAAAGGAAGTCATAATATTATATATGTAATACCTGCAAACTTGAATCTCTTTACTTGAATCAAATAGAGTATAGAAATGAAACTTTGGTAAGCACATAAAGAGAAACCTTTAATCAGATTTTATGTATCAATGACAATAATTAGCATACTAACATATATCTGTAATTTAGTTAATTATGTTGGAATGCGTCATGTGTCTTGTATAATGGAACTAATAGCTTATTTATTGCTTATTATGCAAGGGTAGACCTCATAGTATTGATAAAGAAACTTTTGGAGATGGGAAACTCACATAACAGAGCAAGAAAAACTAGAAGGAATATGCCCATTGAAAATGAAAATGAGGTAAGAGAAAAGGATAGGTTTGGAATGGAGAGAGTGAGACATGGTCTAGACATTTACACTGATACTGTGACCTATCCTAACAAACTATATGACATAACAACCTCTACTTCAGAACCACAGGTGAAGTGGTTGTTTCCAATGGACCCAACTCAAGTTCCAACATCAACACAATCTCAAACCAACAATCCATCAATGAGCCATGTTGAAGCTCTTGAAGACATAGGTGTATTGAGAGATGCTGAGTATGAAGCATTGGACCTAGGAGCAATGATTAATTTGCAATCTCTCCAAGAATACCACAACCATGTCGTGTGCACTACCATTATGGACCGACATGTGAATGAACCACCACAACAAAGAAGCCCTTGGATCCGTATCTCATGTCCACCTTCCCTACCTCAACTATCTACTACAACAAAAAGGAATCCTAGACGTGTCCATGTGGATGAAAGTTGTCTATCAGGCCTTCAACGTAAGTTGCCCAAATGCACTATTGATTGGCAATGTAGCAAATTAATGAAGGAATATTTTGAATCCAAATACGATGCAGGTAAATGTCAATTATTAGTATGTTTGTTAAAGTCAAATTGTTTAGTTGTTGTGTTGAGGCCTGGAAATTCGTAGTTCAAAACAGCAAGGGATTCTCCCCAGTCAACGTTCCCAAATAGCCCGTAACTGTTTGGTGTAGGGAATTCATCTGGTTTGTTGTCTGGCTACCGTAGGTCAAGTAACAAAAACAAAGGGTTTTACCAGTTGCAGCACGGTCCACCGTGTATATTTTTGTATTTTGACTTTAAGTATGATATGCAAGTGCCTATCTAAGATGCAGATTGATGAAGAATGTGAGGAGTGGTCACAATGTGATGCGTAGGTTCTTACCTCTCGTCTTAGACTCTCTTGCATCTAAATCACACACAACTGAAAAACAATACTAACTAATCTATCCCTAGGGAGCAGGATTATTAATTCATGAGTAATGTGATACTGTTCATATGTTAAGATAAATCATAGATAGTTGTTCTTGGAATCGAAACAAATAAACATGAATAAATATATGCACCACAAGATAGCTTGTCATCTGTTAAAACATTCATTACTCATAATGGAAATTATCACAGAATAAACCAGAGAACATTCAAATAAGAACATAGGTTCAGAAATTTAGAACACTCTCACAGTTAATGAAACACAAGTGAAAATGAAATAGTTCCCCTTCAACATTGTTCATTTCATCACATTTGAACATTCCACACAGCACTTTCTCCAACAGGAAAAATTGTAATTTTTTTATTGCAAAACGGAGTAGTTCCTCTTACAACAAGTAGTTCACAAGTTTCTCCAGGAAAAAGCCCCTCTCCTATCTAATTCCTCTATATTTATACAAAATCAAGACTGTTGGGTTTCCCACAAATGACTCTTGGGCTTCCCCAATGCTTCACCCCCCAGACTTTCTTACATTAAGGGCTTATAGAATTTACAATATATTACAATAAAAAGAAAAAAATAAAGCACTTATGAGGAGGGCCCCGCTTGACTATTCAAGAACTTCTTCCATGCTGAAGCTTCTGAGGCAATGTTTTCTAACTCATAAGGTTCTAAAAAATGAATATTGATTTCAAATTTAGCGGCCTAATTTCTTATTACTTCTATCCTGGCTGAGCTCAGGCGAAGTTGATCCTATAGCAACTGTACACTAACCGTGGAATGAGCTACCTCGTTTCTCAGGGTCTTCTCGTCTAGGGCTTTGATGTGCTGAATCCTTTGTTCATCTTCCTAATATCTACTTTGCAACATCTCCAAAAATAGGTTGTGGTCTGGAAAGGTGTCCATCCTCTGTTCAGCAGCAACCTGGCAACGATTGTAAGTAATCAAAAGCCGCCTACAAAACTTTGTACAAGCTCCCTTTGTTTTTTTTACAGCCTTCTTGAATTCTTTGGCTGTGTTTATGGAAAACTCCAATAAATCATAGTCTTTCCCCAAGCCTTGTTGATATTTTGCTGGCAGATCTACAGGGGTTTCCTCATTTGCTTCTAATCTGGCTAATCTTCCCGTCAGGACTTCTAGAATGTCCTGTGATCTGTCCATGAAATATGAAGAAGTTTATAAAATTTCTTCTAGCCCATTGTCTCTTTGCACAAAACTGCACCTCTCTTCTTCTATTGATACTTGCAGCTGGTGCATCTTACTTCTTTGTGCTAGAACATGCTCCTTGAAAGGCTGAAGGTTGACTTGTTGTTCCTTGGCCTCTTCTAGAGCTGTTGTTAATGAAGTAACATGTTCTTTGAGCTCTACAGTCTGCACCTCAGATTGCCTCTCAAACTCCTCCAAGGTATCTTTCTATAATTCCAACTCCCCTATCTTACTGAGCAGTTGATCATTTTCTGTATGAAGGATTTCACATGTCATTTTCAACTCCTCCTTTTCAGTCCTTAGCCCCTGACATTCCTACTGTATTTTTTCTATATTTTCTCGGGAAACCTCCAGAGATATCTTCTGTACTTGGAGGAATTGGAGCTCAGCTTTTGAAGAATTTATTTCATGTTGCATGTCTTCAAATTTTCTTTTCAATCTACTACTTTCCTCTCTCTCCCTTCTTAGGGTATCCTTTAGTTGGGAAGCAGATTTCTTTGACTGTTCAAGATCAGTCATTATCCGATCCACATTGTCCTCAGAAGCATGGATCAACCCTGATCCAGCTCTGATAGTGAATATTGGATCCTTATCTGTCCCATACACCACTATTGTGTCATTTATCATTTTTCCCAACTGCCCCCTAGTCTCGACCTTCCTCTCGGTCCTCTTCACAATTATCTTTGTTTCCTTGTCCTAAAAAGTAGTGTTGAAGTCTGTCACCTCTTCCCGTTTCTTCTATTCAAAAGGGATCATCCTTGGGGTAGGCACAATAACCTATCCTAATGTGCTGCTAGTAGCTGCCTCAGGATCTTGAACATCAGGATTACCCACATCCTGAACCTAAATGTCTACAGGATCGGAAGCTTGTTGCTCTATCAGTTTTAATCTTTCTGCTTCCTTCTTCCTAAGTTCCTCATCCATTTTCCTTTTCCTTTCTTCTTCTTCAGTCCTAGTAGGTTCTTCTTCCTTTCTAGCTACCTCTTGTTCTGATTTTCTCTTTTCTTCCTCCTCACCATTAAACTAGCTTTCGACCTCCTGTGCTAGTCTCCTAACATCTTCATCTCTTTTTCTAGCCTCCTCTTCCACTGCCCTTTTCTACTCATCCTGAACTTTGCCACCTTTAGTGGTGATTTTATTTTTAAATCTTCTTCTTAATGCAGTTATGTTTTCTGCATTTCGGAAGACTAACTCATCTTTATCCCAGTGGCTTGTATACTCGAAATGTAAATTTGCTTCCCTGCAGTGTTTTACCACTTTATTCCGGGAGTCATTCCTGTGGAAATTTATTTCCCCAAAATGGAATTTCCCCAATTCTTCTACAAATTCATTGGCTTTCTTGACTCTTGTGAACTTATAGCTTCCCAACCTGAATGGTAAGGGAGGATAAGTTGCCTTCTTATGTTCAAATAAAAAACTCCCTATGCCATCTAAGAAGACCTGCCTAACTGCCTCCTTGTGCACCACATAATCAGTGGCATATTTTGGCAGTAGTGAAGGTGCTCTGGAGCATCCATACATTTTGATATACAGTCCATCCTCCATTAAGTAGTAATCTGCATATTCTTCAATAACCTGCAAATTCTTCCTCCGACTTGCAGTTGCATTATTTTAAGAAAATCAATGTATATAATGGCATAATGAAGTTTTCACACACTTCTTTATAGTGACTGTGGTACTTATCTGCCCACAGTGGCTTGTAGGATGAGTAGACTGGTGTTCTCTCTCAGTCCACAATACACCTTAGATTTGGGAAGGGTTGGTTGCATAGTATGAAATCAATCAGTATAGAGCTCATATAGAACTTTGATCTCTTCTGGGACACCCCTCCTAATGCTGAAGCAATGCAGGCTGAGAGGTTGTTTGATGCAATGTTCGCCCAATTGAAAACGGTACCTTGGGTTGCAACATAGAAGATGATAGGCACCCACCCCAACTTAAAGATTTTACCACGGGCTCTCTCAAAAATCATGTTCAACATTAAGGCAATGAATCTATAGATGGTCCTTAAGGTGGCAGTATCATATTCCCCTGATGGCCTAGTTCTGAAACTCTTGCGAGGTACCAACATTATTTTTAGTGTCTCAACAAGGGCTAGATCAATTTTCTTTAGCCAGTATTCCATCAAGTACACCTGTGCTTTCGGTAAGTGGTAGGCTAGTGATACGTAACCAGGACTATAAGCAGCATAACCCTGTTTGTCAACGTTTGCGAAAATCATGGTAGTTACATCTGCCCTGGGCATAATCCATCCAATCACCATTGAGCACGGGAAAACCTCAGGTCTGGTAGCAACCCTCATTAAAGAAGATCTCTCTATATTTGCATATATAGTTTCTTCCTCGAAACCTGTATCAAGTACCTCCCGATGCGTTATTAGTCTTTAGATTCCCCCCCATTTATATTCAGGTTCCACACCCACTATGCATCTGGTGTCTTCATAAGTGTATTCAACATTGGGTTCCTCCTCCACTATAGAAGCCTTCTTCTTTTTCCTTTTAGACATCTCGAATTCAGGAAGATTTGCCTGTCATACATAAAATCCTTTAGGTTATGTTGAGCCATTCCTAAATAATATTCAAAGAATGAAGACAAACTGCATGAGCATTTACCTTCTTGAGGCTAATCATGATTGCGGCTATGAAAATAAACAAACAATATTTAAATACCAATTGTTCCTACACAACCACGAATATCAAAAAGAACTAAAACCTACCCAGGACTAACAAAATGCGTAATTGACTCATAACATCAGGGCCTCGGTAAACTGAGGAAAATCCCCCACCGTCAAGGAAAATAGTCTCGACTACAACCTCGGCTCTATGAGATAAATCATCCACATTCCCAATCTCATCCTAAGCGGGGTGTAACCTCAAAACTGCGACCCTGGTCCACAAGAAATGTGAGCGACCCAAAGACTGGGAAACCAAAACCTCAGAAACTTTGAAATAAACAAGAAAGCACTTTCCTCCTGCAACTAACAGGGAACTACCCTCCCCGAACAGCCAAACATAGACTGGGGGAAACTAGTGCAGACAGCGTAACGCCCGTCTGCACCGGTTTCCCAAGCAGTCGAGTGCGGGTCGCAAACTCATAACGGCTGTGAATTTAATCATTAAGCAAACAAAAACCCCCCACTGGACAGCCATACCATCTACATCGACTATATATAAGCACTAAAAATGTAAACTAGGTATCCATTAACCGCAGATGTGGGAACTAACCAAGGGCGACAAACTCAACTCAACCATTCGAACAAAAAATGTAGAACGGGAATAAAGGCCTACCTGGAAATGCGTTGTGCGACTAGCGAGAAAAATCCGCAAACCTCCACGGTGGAGACACCTAGGAACAAGGTACCGACAACGAGTACGATCTTCTGCTCGAAATAATAATGATAGGGTGGACCACAAGTTCGCAGAAATAATAATAGAAAAATAAAACCCCAAACCCCAAATATATATGTCCCGATAAACAAAGAATCAGTGGGAAATATAAGACCATCGGGCGGCAAAATGACTACGGGATCGGCGATCATGTCAGCAGCATATCCGCAATGGTGAATGATGAAATGACTATGAGATATGTAGTGGCATCGACAAGAGAAATAAATAAACTTCTCATCGGAGTTCACCAGACTATGACATCGAACCAATAGTTGGTTGAAGAGCCGCAATAGCGAAAACCATAAAGACACCGAGTCCCATAGACCAGTCAAAATCGGAGGTAAGATAAACATGACTTAAGCGAAAAATATCGGCCAAGCAGAAAACATAAATCAAACTATATTGGAATAATAGTCCTTTCTATAGCTACAACAGTGGAAGTTAAAAAGACTAAGTATTTGCGAATCAAAATGGTAGGGGTCAGAAAAGGTTAATACAACCATCAGGGGGCTCGCAATACATTATCCACGATGGCAGAAATCGTAGATACAACCAGTTGCGACAGTATTTCAAAAATCCACCAATAAGGAGAAAAAATACAAATCAAGCGCATCGGAGGAAATATATCTTGGATCGGACCGTCTCTCAACTACATATCTGCAATGGTGGGTGCATAGTTAACTGCATTTTCAATTCATAGTCTCAAACGATTCCGATGGCTAGGCAAAAAAACAATGCAAGCCGTAAAACAACACTAGCATAAAAATATTCCTTGAACAAACATCAAGCAAAACCAAAGAGCTGAGCAAAACGAATTAAAAGGAGGGTCCCGAAATTTTTTAAAATTTTGGGAAAATGTTGCAACTGCAACAATTGGTGACTACCTGGGGAACCCAATATTTCTGAATCAAATTTTCTCCCAGTAAAAGACTATTTAATCATTAAACCCATGAGTTGAATTCTTCTAGATGCTTGTATTCCTAAAATGGCAAACCCATGCATTTAAATCATTGATGACAGTCCATTCTTTGGAAATGGAAACACCAAAATATTCAAAGTCTAAATAACTCTTTTGAGGCTTAGTAGGTGAGTTTTATTTTACCTCTGTCTTTGGGTAGTTTCTAGCTTGGAAACCACAGGATCGTAACATATGGTAAACAGAACTATTAATTTGTTCCTCATTCCCATGCCAATTGCACTTTTGTGCCTTTTGAACTTTTTGTTCTTTTGAGTCCTCCATATGCCTTTCTCTCTGAATTTTATTCAGGCTCTTCTATACATAGTGTCCTTTTGTGTGAGAGGTGTATTTACTTTTCAGCTCACGGATGGAGAAGAACTTTTGGCAGATTGATATTCACATTTCTGATACTTTGGTTTGATATGTATTGCTTCTTTTAGGAGTTTTGACACTTAACAACCTTCAGGCTTTTAAAATCATGGCATGGGATCATTTATATATAATAAACTATTTAACTTGCTTCCTTTCCATGGGTCCTTTTCTATCACCCCCTAGGACATCTTATATGTGAAGTGGATGGAGCCTCAAAATAGTATCCCAGACCTTTTGATTCTGAGTTATTTTCAGGGGTTAAGCAGGACTTCAATGAGCGTATGGCCATGTAGGAAAACTACTTACTGGAAGAGATTCTATCAGTTCAACCAATAATGCATAGTCATATCCCAAAGATTTCAGTTAATCAAGAACCCTGACGCTTTCCATGCAACCAACAATTTGCCTCTTTTATTAAAAAACAAACCAAAAATAACTAGAAACAACAGCGGCAAATCAAAGTGACAAAATTGCATCAAATTATTTATGTACAAGGTTATCAAAAACAAAAAACAAAGTAAAATTTTGAGAACCAACCACTACCTGACTAGTTCTCTGCCCACCCCTATAGATCTACCAACTTACGAGTCAAGGGGCTAGGCTCGATTGCAGATGTGAAATACCTAACCATTATCTAATTCTACTATTTTTGAAACTGAAACTACATCTACCGATTTACAATCAATCCCATCAGCCCGTGAAGATTGAAGGAGATCGGGCTGAGTGTTTATTATATTGCAGGCTTCTTCTAATGCATGATGTCTTAGTTCAAGCTCCATTAGGTAATTTCCCAAAATAGAATTTGTAGATTCATTTCCTTCTTCCAACTTAGTGATAGTGTGCTTCATGTAAGGTTCCCTTAAGATTTTGATCCGGTTTGGGAGCCCTTTATGAGGCAGCCATAGATGTGACCAATCTGAAGCAAAATACCACTTTAACCTTGCGGACCAGTCTTGGTTCAAAATAAGTCCATACCCATCCGGTATGTCTGCCACTACAATATCAATAAATTGACATATCTTTTCATTTGTGGATAAACTAATGAGAACATTCTCCATTTCCCCAACTACTTTGACACTAGTTCTCTCTAGTTGAGTAACTTCCCGAGCAATAGGTTTTGGCTACCCATTAATTTTTTTGCAAACTGCGAGTGGCATAACATTCACTGATGATACAGAATCTACCAAAAAATTATGCACCTTATGGTTCAGAATTTCCAAAGAAAAAAGGAAAGGTGGGGTTTTAAACCTAGTTTTCCATTCCCCAATTGATTCGACATCTTCCTCCACAGGTTGGTTTTCAGTGGGTATCTCTTCCTCTGGTTCTTCAGGGCTTTTAGTATTTTCCTTGTTAACACCTACTTGGTCTTCCATAGGCTTAACAGGCTTGTTGATTTGCTTCGGATCTTGGCTGATAATTGTGATTTCAGGTAGTTTGCCATCAACATTGTTCTTTGGTTGTTTCCTAACATTCTCTTGCAACTTCTTAATCTTTGAGATCATTGAATTGTCATTATTTATCAAATCCAGGCCTTTTGTTGTCCTTTTAATTTCTAGTATATTCTCATATTTCAGAGTACTTCTTTCTATATCAAAAAGCGAGACACAATCCCATAAAAACATGGTATCATTCTCTTGTTTTTCTGTGGTCTTACTACCTTTTTCCTCTTCATCACTGTCCTCGGTTAATTTAGAATCCAACAGCTGATTCATCACCAATGTCATTGAATTTATCCATTGAGGAAAAATCTTTTTAGAATGGGGTTATTGGTGAAAAGTGCAAAAATTATCCATCCCCACCTCTGTTAAATTCATCCTGAACCGTATGGAGGAGGTTTGGGTTGGTTGTTATCCTCTCTTTTTGTGTAATAAGGCTTATATGCTTTCTGAGCCTCCTTTTATTTCTACAGATCTATTATTCTGTTGGATAGCTTTTGCAGCATTTTTAAAATCCCTTCAAAATCATGTGATTTCTCCTTTTTAGGTGCAATAAGGCTCTCTTGCCGGGAGTTTTTTCTCCAGACTACTCAAGATAATCTTCTATACTTTCCTTTTCAGCCTCTACTCTTTCTGCTTCTTCGTAAGTTTGTGATAACATAGGTTTAACTTGAGCTTTTGTGAACATAGCCAAGTTAGGACCTAAAGTTGAGGTATAATACTCAATCAAAACTTTGTCTGAGGGCTTATCAGTTGCAGAGAAGTTCTTAAGGTAAGCAGAAAATCTTTGATTAAAATTGTGTACATTTTCTTTCCTTTCTTTTTTTAAAGCACCTAAACCTTTCATTAGTGCTGCATGTGTCTTTTGGGCTGCATACTTACTTCTAAAAATCCTTTCAAAGGTATCCCAGTCTGGGATAGAGTTTGCAGGCAAACCAAAATACCATGATGCCCCTGCTCCTTTTAGGGTGTGTGGAAAAATTCTACAAACTACATCCTCATGTTCCCCAGCCCTTAGTCCTTCTATTGCCAAATAGAAACTTTGTAAATGGTCATCTACTACAAACTTCTCATTTGGATCAAACTTAGGCAGCATATTTTCAAAAGCTTGAGGTAAGTCATGCAATAGAGGTGTTAAGATCAGGGATGATCTGGCTTTCCAAGTAGGTGGTGGATTTGGTGGGTTAAGTGGCTGATTGGCATTAACGCCTGCCATGAGTCTGCGTGGACAGTGAGGAGGTGAAGGAATAGTAGTATGCATAGGAGAACAGTAAGGTGTGTTTGGGCCTACCTGATTCAAAGGTTGAACAATTTCCTGTAACGCTACTTCTACTAACTCTTCCAAATCTCCAACCAACACTGAATCTTCGAAGATGGGACGATATTTCTTCTTGTATTCTCTTCGGGGTAAATCAGGGATAGTGGGTAATCCTCCAATACTCTTAACATAAGCTCGTGTGTGTCTTCTCAGATCATTCACTACTTGGTTGTCCACAGAAAACAAATGTTCTCTATTCTCTATAGTATTTGGATCAGGAAATAAACTGATTCCAAAACTATCACTGGAGAAGTAATTTCGAGGAAATGGATTTTCACGGCCATCCATGCGCTAGTGGCCCTCCTTCTAGCACAAGAAATTGTTGCGGCCTGGAAATTCATAGGCAACAACAGCAAGGGATTCTCCCCAGTCAACGTTCCCAACTAGCCCGTGACTGTTTGGTGTAGGGAATCCAACTGGTTTGCGGTCCGGATACCGTAGGTCAAGTAACAAAAACAAAGGGTTTTACCGATTGTGGCCCGGTCCATAGTGTATATTTTTGTATTTTGACTTTAAGTATGATATGCAAGTGCCTATCTAAGATGCAGATTGATGAATAATGTGAGGAGTGGTCACAATGTGATGCGTATGTTCTTACCTCTCGTCTTAGACTCTCTCACACCTAAATCACACACAACTGAAAAACAATACTAACTAATCTATCCCTAGGGAGCAGGATTATTAATTCATGAGTAATGTGATATTGTTCATATGTTAAGATAAATCACAGATAGTTGTTCTTGGAATCGAAACACATAAACATAAATAAATATATGCACCATAAGATAGCTCATCATCTGTTAAAACATTCATTACTCATAATGGAAATTATCACAGAATAAACCAAAGAACATTCAAATAAGAACATAGGTTCAGAAAGTTAGAACACTCTCACAATTAATGAAACACAACTAAAAACAAAATAGTTCCCCTTCAACATTGTTCATTTCATCACATTTGAACATTCCACACCTCACTTTCTCCAACAGTCAAAATTGTAATTTCTTTATTGCAAAATGAAGTAGTTCCTCTTACAACAAGTAGTTCACAAGTTTATCCAGGAAAAAACACCTCTCCTATCTAATTCCTCTATATTTATACAAAAGCAAAACTGTTGGTCTTCCCACAAATGACTCTTGGGCTTCCCCAATGCTTGACCTCCCACACTTTCTTACATTAAGTGCTTATAGAATTTACAATATATTACAATAAAAACAAACAAATAAAACACTTATGAGGAGTGCCCCACTTGACTGTTCAAGAAATTCTTCCATACTGAAGCTTCTGAGGCAATGTTTTCAAACTCAAAAGTTTCTAAAAAATGAATATTTCACATTTAGCGGCCTGATTTCTTATTACTTCTATCCTGGCTGAGCTTAGGCGAAGTTGATCCTCTAGCAACTATAGACTAACCACAGAATGAGCTACCTCATTTATCAGGGTCTACTCGTCTAGGGATTTGATGTGTTGAATCCTTTGATCATCTTCCTGATATCTACTTTGCAACATCTATAAAAACAGGTTGTGGTCTGGAAACGTGTCCATCCTCTGTTCAACAGCAACCTGGCAATGATTGTAAGTAATCAAAATCCTCCTACAGAACTCTGTATGAGCTCCCTTTGTCTTCTTTACAGCCTTCTTGAATTCTTTGGATATGTTTATGGAAAATTCCAATAAATCATAGCCTTGCCTCAGGCGTTGTTGATCTTTTGTTGGCAGATCTACAGGGGTTTCCTCATTTGCTTCTAATCTGGTTAATATTCCCATCATGACTTCTAGAATGTCCTATGATCTCTCCTAGAAATATGAAGAAGTTTCTAAAATTTCTTCTAGCCCATTTTCTATTTGCACAACCCTGCACCTCTCTTCTTCTATTGATACTTGCAGCTGGTGCATCTTGCTTCTTTGTGCTAGAGCATGCTCCTTGAAAGGATGAAGGTTGACTTGTTGTTTCCTGGCCTCTTCTAGAGTTGTTGTTAATGAAGTAACCTATTCTCTAAGCTCTACATTCTGCACCTGAGATTGCCTCTCACACTCCTCCAAGGTAGCTTTCTGTAACTCCAACTCCCCTATCTTACTGAGCATCTGATCCTTTTCTGTATGAAGGCCTTCACATATCGTTTTCAACTCCTCCTTTTCAGTCCTTAGCCCCTGACATTCCTTCTACAGTTTTTCTAGATTTTCCTGGGCAACCTCCAAAGATCTCTTCTCTACTTGGAGGAACTGGAACTCAGCTATTGAATACTTTATTTCATGTTGCATGTCTTCAAATTTTCTTTTCAATCTACTACTTTCCTCTCTCTCCCTTCTTAGGGTATCCTTTAGTTGGGAAGCAGATTTCTTTGACTGTTCAAGATCAGTCATTATCTGATCCACATTGTCCTCAGAAGCATGGATCAATGCTGCTCCAGCTCTGATAGTGAATCTTGGATCCTTGTCTGTCCCATACACCATTGTTGTGTCATTTATCATTTTTCTCGACTTCCCCCCACTCTCGACCTTCCTCTCGGTCCTCTTCACAATTCTCTTTGTTTCCTTGTCGTAAAAAATAGTGTTGAAGTCTAGCACCTCTTCCCCTTTCTTCTGTTCAAAATGGATCAGCCTTAGGGTAGGCACAACAGCCTGTCCTAATGTGCTGCTAGCAGCTGCCTCAGGATTTTGAACATTAGGATTACCCACATCCTGAACTTGAATGTCTACAGGATCGGAAGCTTGTTGCTCTGTCAGTTTTAATCTTTCTGCTTCCTGCTTCCTAAGTTCCTCATCCATTTTCCTTTTCCTTTCTTCTTCTTCTTCAGTCCTGGCAGCTTCTTCTGCCTTTCTACCTGCCTCTTGTTCAGCTTTTCTCTTTTCTTCCTCCTCACCTTTAAGCCAGCTTTTGGCCTCCTATGCTAGTCTCCTAGCATCTTCATCTCTTTTTCTAGCCTCCTCTTCCTCTACCCTTTTCTGCTCATCATGTTCTTTCCCGCCTTTAGTGGTGATTTTATTTTTAAATCTTCTTCTTAAAGCAGTTATGTTTTCTGCATTTCAGAACATTAATTCGTCTTTATCCCAGTGGCTTCTATACTCGAAATGTACATTTGCTTCCCTATAGTGTTCTGCCACTTTATTCCGGGAATCATTCCTGTGGAAATTTATTTCACCAAAATGGAATTTCCCCAATTCTTCTACAAATTCATTGGCTTTCTTAACTCTCGTGAACTTATAGCTTCTCAACATGAATCGTAAGGGAGGATAAGTTGCCATATTATGTTCAAATAAAAAAATCCCTATTCCATCTAAGAAGACCTGCCTAATTGCCTCCTTGTGCACCACATAATTAGTGGCATATTTTGGCAGTAGTGAAGGTGCTCTAGAGCATCCATACATTCTGATATACAATCCATCCTCTATTAAGTAGTAATCTGCATATTCTTCAATAACCTACTATGCTTCCTCCGACATGCAATTGCATTCTTTTAAGAAAATCAATGTATATAATGGCATAATTAAGTGTTCACACACTTCTCTATAATGAATGTGGTACTTATGTTCCCACAGTGGCTTGTAGGCTGAGTAGACTGGTGTTCTCTCTCGGTCCCAAATACACCTCAGATTTGGGAAGGGTTGGTTGCACAGTATGCAATCAATCAGTATAGAGCTCATATAGAACTCTAATCTCTTCTAGGACACCCCTCCTAATGCTGAAGCAATGCAGGCCAAGAGGTTGTTTGATACAATGTTCGCCCAGTTGAAAACGGTACCTTTAGTTGCAACATAGAAGATGATAGGCACCCACCCCAACTTAAAGCTTTTACCATGGGCTCTCCCAAAAATCTTGTTCAACATTAAGGCAATGAATCTATAGGTGGTCCTTAAGGTGGCAGTATCATATTCCCCTAATGGCCTAGTTCTGAAACACTTGCTAGGTACCAACATTCTTTCCAGTGTCTCAACAAGGTCCAGATTAATTTTCTTTAGCCAGTCTTCCGTCAAGTACACCTGTGCTTCCGGTAAGTGGTAGGCTAGTGATATGTAACCAGGGCTATAAGCAGCATAAACCTATTTTTCAACATTTTCCAAAATCATGGTAGTTACATCTGCCCTGGGCAGAATCCATCCAATCACCTTTGAGCACGGGAAAAGCTGAGGTCTGGTAGCAACCCTCATCAAAGCAGATCTCTCTATATTTACATATATAGTTTCTTCCTCGAAACCTGTATCAGATACCTCCCGATGCATTATTAGTCTATAGATTTCCCCCCATTTATATTCAGGTTCCACACCCACTATGCATCTGGTGTCTTCGTAAGTGTATTCAACCTTGGTGACAATTTCAACATCGGGTTCCTCCTCCACTATAGGAGCCTTCTTCTTTTTCCTTTTAGACATCTCGAATTCGTCAAAATTTTCCTATCATACACAAAATCCTTTAGGTTCTGTTGAGCCATTCCTAAATAATATTCAAAGAATGAAGACAAACTGCATGAGCATTTACCTCGTTGAGGCTAATCATGATTGCGGCTATGAAAATAAAAAAACAATATTTAAAGACCAAGTGTTTTTGCACAACCACGAATATGCAAAATAACTAAAACCTTCCCAGGACTAACAAAATGCGTAATCGACTCATAACATCGGGGCCTTGGTAAAATGAGGAAAATCCCCCCCACCCCCACCCCCATCAAGGAAAACAATCTCGACTACAACATCTACACTATGAGATAAATCATCCACATTCCCAATATCATCCTAAGTGGGGTGTAACCTCAAAACCATGACCCTGGTCCACAAGAAATGCGAGCAACCCAAAGACTGGGAAACCAAAACCTCAAAAACATCAAAATAAACAAGAAAACACTTTCCTCCTGCAACTAACATGGAACTACCCTCCCCAGAAAGCCATACACAGACTGGGGGAAACTGGTGCAGACAGTGTAATGCCCATCTGCACCAGTTTCCCAAGCAGTCGGGTGTAGGTCGCAAACTCATAACGGCTGTGAATTTAATCATTAAGCAAAAAAAAACCCCCATTGAACAGCCATACCATCTACATAGACTATATATAAGCGCTGAAAATCTAAACTAGGTATCCATTGACCGCAGAGGTGGGAACTAACCAAGGGTGACAAACTCAGCTCAACCATTCGAACGGAAAAGTTAGAACGGGAATAAAGGCCTACCTAGCAATGTGTTGTGCGACTGGCGAGAAAAATCCACAAACCTCCACGGCATAGCCACCTAGGAACAAGGTACCGACAGCGAGTATGATCTTCTGCTTGAAACGATGACGACAGTGCGGGCCACAAGTTCGCAGGAATAATAATAGAAAAATCAAACCCCAACCCCCAAATATATACGTACATGTAAATAAAGAATCGGTGGGAAAAATAAGACCATCGAGCAGCAAAACAACTACGAGATCGACGATCATGTCAGCAGCATCTCCGCAACGGCGAATGATGAAACGACTATGCAATCCACAGTGGCATCAGCAAGAGAAATAAATAAAATTCACATCGGAGTTCACCAGACTACGACCTCGAACTAATAGTTGGTTGAAGATCCGTAATAGTGGAAACCATAAAGACACCAAGTCCCGCAGACCAGTCAAAATCAGAGGTAAGATAAACATGACTCAAGCGAAAAATATCGGCCAAGCGGAAAACATAAATCAAACTATATCGGAAGAATAGCACTTTCTATAGCCGCAACGGCGGAAGTTAAAAAGACTAAGGATTTGCGAATCAAAATGGCGGGGGTTGGAAAAGGTTAATACAACCATCGGGGGGCTCGCAATACATTATCCGCGACGGCGGAAACAGTAGATACAACCAGTTCCGATGGTATTTCAAAAAGTCGTCAATAAGGAGAAAAAATACAAATAAAGCGCATCGAAGGAAATACATCTTGGATCGGACCATCTCTCAACTACATCTCCACAATGGCAGGTGCACAGTTAACTGCATTTCCAATTCATAGTCTCAAATGCTTCTGACTGCCGGGAAAAAAATCAATGCAAGCCGTAAAATAGCACTGGCATAAAAATATTCCTTGAACAAACATCAAGCAAAGCCAAAGCGCTGAGTAAAACGAATTAAAAGGAGGGTCCTGAAATTTTTTAGAATTTTGGGAAAATGTTGCAGCTGCAACAATTGGCGACTACCTGGTGAACCCCATATTTCTGAATCAACTTTTCTCCCAGTAAAAGACTATTTAATCATTAAACCCATGAGTTGAATTCTTCTAGATGCTTGTATTCCTAAAATGGGAAACACATGCATTTAAATCATTGATGACAGTCCATTCTTTGGAAATGGGAACACCAAAATATTCAAAGTCTGGATAACTCTTTTGAGGCTTAGTAGGTGAATTTTATTTTACCTCTGTCTTTGGGTAGTTTCTAGCTTGGACACCACATGATCGTAACATATGGTAAAAGAACTATTCATTTGTTCCTCATTCCCATGCTAATTGCACTTTTGTTCCTTTTGAACTTTTTGTTCTTTTGAGTCCTCCATATGCCTTTCTCTCTGAATTTTATTCAGGCTCTTCTATCCATAGTGTCCTTTTGTGTGAGAGATGTATTTACTTTTTAGCTCACGGACGGAGAAAAAATTTAGGCAGATTGATATTCATGTTTCTGATACTTTTCTTTGATATGTATTGCTTCTTTTAGGAGTTTTGACTCTTAACAACCTTTAGGCTTTTAAAACCATGGAATGGGATCATTTATATATAATAAATTGTTTACCTTGCTTCCTTTCCATGGGTCCTTTGCTATCACCCCCTAGGACATCTTAGATGTTAAGTGGATGGAGCCTCGAAATAGTATTCCAGACCTTTTGATTCTGATTTATTTTTAGGGGTTAAGTAGTACTTAAATGAGCATATAGCCATGTAGGAAAAATACTTACTAGAAGAGATTGTATTAGTTCAACCAATAATGCACAGTCCTATCCCAAATATTTCAATTAATCAAGAACTCTGACGCTTTCCATGCAACCAACAGTTTGCCTCTTTTATTCAAAAACAAACCAAAAATAACTAGAAACAACAGCGGCAAATCAAAGTGACAAAATTGCATCAAATTATTTATGTACAAGGTTATCAAAAACAAAAACCAAAGTAAAATTTTGAGAACCAACCACTACCTGACCAGTTCTCAGCCCACCCCTATAGATATACCAACTTACAAGTCAAGGGGTTAGGCTTGATTGCAGATGTGAAATACCTAACCATTATCTAATTCTGCTATTTTTGAAACCAAAACTACGTCTACCAATGTACAATCAATCCCATCAGCCCATGAACATTGAAGGAGATCGGGCTGAGTGTTTATTATATTGCTGGCTTCTTCTAATGCATGATGTCTTAGTTCAAGCTCCATTACGTAATTCCCCAAAATAGAATTTGCAGATTCATTTCCTTCTTCCAACTTAGTGATAGTGTGCTTCATGTAAGGTTCCCTTAAGATTTTGATCCGGTTTGGGAGCCCTTTATGAGGCAGCCATAGATGTGACCAATATGAATCAAAATACCCCTTTAACCTTGTGGACTAGTCTCGGTTCAAAATAAGTCCATACCCATCCGGTATGTATGCCACTACAATATCAATAAATTGACATATCTTTTCATTTGCGGATAAACGAATGAGAACATTCTCCATTTCCCCAACTAATTTGACACTAGTTCTGTCTAGTTGAGTAACTTCCCAAGCAATAGGTTTTGGCTGCCCATTAATTTTTTGCAGACTGTGAGTGGCATAACATTCACTGATGATCCAGAATCTACCAAACAATTATGCACCTTATGGTTCAGAATTTCCAAAGTCAAAAGGAAAGGTGGGGTTTTAAACCTAGTTTTACCTTCCCCAATTGATTCGACCTCTTCCTCCATAGGTTGGTTTTCGGTGGGTATCTTTTTCCTCTGGTTCTTTAGGCCTTTTATTATTTTCCTTGTTAACGCCTACTTGGTCTTCCATAGGCTTAACATGCTTGTTGATTTTCTTCGAATCTTGGCTGATAATTGTGATTTCAGGTACTTTGCCATCAACATTGTTCTTTAGTTGTTTCCTGACATTCTCTTGCAACTTCTTAATCTTTGAGATCATTGAATTGTCATTATTTACCAAATCCAGGCCTTTTGTTGACCTTTGAATTTCTGGTATATTCTCAAATTTCAGAGTACTTCTTTCTGTATCAAAAAGCAAGACATAATCCCATAAAAACATGGTATCATTCTCTTGTTTTTCTGTGGTCTTACTAACCTTTTCCTCTTCATCATTGTCCTTAGTTAATTTAGAATCCAACAGCTAATTCATCACCAATGTCATTGAATTTATCCATTGAGGAAAATTCTTTTCAGAATGGGGTTGTTGGTGAAAAGTGCAAAAATTATCCATCCCCACCTCTGTTAAATTCATCGATGTTGAACCGTATGGAGCAGGTTTGGGTTGGTTGTTATCCTCTCTTTTTTTGTAATAAGGATTATATGCTTTCTGAGCCTCCTTTTCTTTCTCCAAATCTATTATTCTATTGGATAGCTTTTGCATCATTTTTAACATCCCTTCAAAATCATGTGATTGCTCCTCTTTAGGTTTAGACAGCAATAAGGCTCTCTTGCCGAGAGTTTTTTCTCCAGAGTGCTCAGGATAATCTTCTATACTTTCCTTTTCAGCCTCTACTCTTTTTTCTTCTTCATAAGTCTCTGATAACGTAGGTTTAACTTGAGCTTTTGCGAACATAGCCAAGTCAGTACCTAAAGCTGAGGTATAATACTCAATCAGAACTTTGTCTCAGGGCTTATCAGTTGCAGAGAAGTTCTTAAGGTAAGCAGAAAATATTTAAGTAAAATTGTGTACATTTTCTTTCCTTTATTTTTTTAAAGAACCTAAACCTTTCATTAGTGTTGCATGCATCTTTTGGGCTGCATACTTACTTCTGAAAATCCTTTCAAAGGTATCCCAGTCTGGGATAGAGTTTGCAGGCAAACAAAAGTACCATGATGCCACTGCTCCTTTTAGGGTGTGTGGAAAAAGTCTACAAACTACATCCTCATGTTCCCCAGCACTTAGTCTTTCTATTACCAAATATAAATTTTGTAAATGGTCATCTACTACAACCTTCTCATTTGGATCAGACCTAGGCAGTATCTTTTCAAAATCTTGAGGTAAGTCATGCAACGGAGGTGTTAAGTTCAGGGGTGATCTGGATTTCCAAGCAGGTGGTGGATTTGGTGGGCTAAGTGGCTGATTGGAATTAACGCCTACCATGAGTCTGGATGGAGAGTGAGGAGGTGAAGGAATAGTAGTATGCACAAGAGAACAGTAAGGTGTGTCTGGGCCTACCTAATTCAAAGGTTGAATGACTTCCTGTAACGCTACTTCTACTAACTCTTCCAAGTCTCCAACCAACACTGAATCTTCCAAGATGGGACGATCTTTCTTGTTGTATTCTCTTTAGGTTAGATCAAGGATAGTGGGTAATCCTCCAATACTCTTAACATAAGCACGTGTGTGTCTTCTCAGATCATTGACTACTTGTTTGTCCACAGAAAAAAAAATGTTCTCTATTCTCTTCAATATTTGGATCAAGAAATAAACTGCTTCTAAAACTACCACTGGTGGAGTAATTTCGAGGAAATGGATTTCCCCAGCCAGCCATGCACTGGTAGCCCTCCTCCTAGTGCCAGAAATTGTTGAGGCTCAGAAATTCGTAGGTAGCAACAGTAAGGGATTCTCCCTAGTCAACATTCCCAACTAGACCGTGACTGTTTGGTGTAGGGAATCCATCCAGTTTACGCTCTGGTTACTGTAGGTCAAGTAACAAAAACAAAGGGTTTTATCGGTTGTGGCCCGGTCCACCGTGTATATTTTTTTATTTTGACTTTAAGTATGATATACAAGTGCCTATCTAAGATGCGGATTGATGAACAATGCGAGGAGTGGTCACAATGTGATGCGCAGGTTCTTACCTCTCACCATAGACTCTCTCGCATATAAATCACACACAACTGAAAAACAATACTAACTAATCTATCCCTAGGGAGTAGGATTATTAATTTATGAGTAATGTGATACTGTTCATATATTAAGATAAATCATAGATAGTTGTTCTTGGAATCGAAACACATAAACATGAATAAAGATATGCACCACAAGATAGCTCGTCATATGTTAAAACAATAATTACTCATAATGGAAATTATCACAGAATAAACCAGAGAACATTCAAATAAGAACATAGGTTCAGAAACTTAGAACACTCTCACAATTAATGAAACACAGCTGAAAACGAAATACTTCCCCTTCAACAATGTTCATTTCATCACATTTGAACATTCCACACAGCACTTTCTCCAACAGGAAAAATTGTAATTTTTTTATTGCAAAACAAAGTAGTTCCTCTTACAACAAGTAGTTCACAAGTTTCTCCAAGAAAAAGCCCCTCTCCTATCTAATTCCTCTATATTTATACAAAAGCAAAACTCTTGGGCTGCCCACAAATGACTCTTGGGATTCCCCAATGCTTCACCTCCCACACTTTCTTACATTAAGTGCTTATAGAATTTATAATATATTACAATAAAAACAAACAAATAAAGCACTTATGAGGAGGGCCCCACTTGACTGTTCAATAACTTCTTCCATGTTGAAGCTTCTGAGGCAATGTTTTCAAACTCATAAGGTTCTAAAAAATGAATATTGATTTAAAATTTAGCAGCTTGATTTCGTATTACTTCTATCCTAGCTAAGCTCAGGTGAAGTTGATCCTCTAGCATTTGTACACTAACCACGGAATGAGCTACCTCATTTCTCAGGGTCTTCTCTTCTAGGGATTTGATGTGCTGAATCCTTTGTTCATCTTCCTAATATCTACTTTTCAACATCTCCAAAAACAGGTTGTGGTCTAGAAAGGTGTCCATCCTCTGTTCAGCAGCAACCTAGCAACGATTGTAAGTAATCAAAAGCCTCCTATAGAACTCTGTACAAGATCCCTTTGTCTTCTTTATAGACTTCTTTAATTCTTTGACTGTGTTTATGGAAAACTCCAATAAATCATAGTCTTTCCTCAGACCTTGTTGATCTTTTGCTGCCATATCTACAGGGGTTTCCTCATTTGCTTCTAATCTGGATAATCTTCCTGTTAGGACTTCTAGAATGTCCTATTATCTGTCCACAAAATATGAAGAAGTTTCTAAAATTTCTTCTAGCCCATTGTCTATTTGCACAACCCTGCACCTCTCTTCTTCTATTGATACTTGCAGCTAGTGCATCTTGCTTCTTTGCACTAGAACATGCTCCTTAAAAGGTTGAAGGTTGACTTGCTATTCCCTGGCCTCTTCTAGAGCTGTTGTTAATGAAGTAACCTATTCTTTAAGATCTGCAGTCTGCACCTAAGATTGCCTCTCAGACTCCTCCAAGGTAGCTTTCTGTAACTCCAACTCCCCTATCTTACTGAGTACCTGATCCTTTTCTATATGAAGGCTTTCACATATAATTTTCAAATCCTCCTTTTCAGTACTTAGCCCCTGACCTTCCTGTTATAGTTTTTCTAGACTTTCCTGGGCAGCCTCTAGAGATCTATTCTCTACTTGGAGGAACTGGAGCTCAGCTTTTGAAGACTTTATTTCATGTTGCATGTCTTCAAATTTTCTTTTCAATCTACTACTTTCCTCTCTCTCCCTTCTTAGGGTATCCTTTAGTTGGGAAGCAAATTTCTTTGACTGTTCAAGATCAGTCATTATCCGATCCACATTGTCCTCAGAAGCATGGATCAATGCTGCTGCAGCTCTGATAGTGAATCTTGGATCCTTGTCTGTCCCATACAACATTTTTGTGTAATTTATCATTTTTCCCAACTGCCCCCCAGTCTCGACCTTCCTCTCAGTCCTCTTAACAATTCTCTTTGTTTCCTTGTTGTAAAAAATAGTGTTGAAGTCTGGCACCTCTTCCCCTTTATTCTGTTCAAAAGGGATCAGCCTTAGGGTAGGCACAACAGTGTGTCCTAATGTGTTGCTAGCAGCTTCCTCTGGATATTGAACATAAGGATTACCCACATCCTAAACCTAAATGTCTACAGGATCGAAAGCTTGTTGCTCTGTCAGTTTTAATCTTTCTGCTTCCTGCTTCCTAAGTTCCTCATCCATTTTCCTTTTCCTTTCTTCTTCTTCTTCAGTCATGGCAGCTTCTTCTGCCTTTCTAGCTTCCTCTTGTTCAGCTTTTCTCTTTTCTTCCTCCTCACCTTTAAGCCATCTTTCAGCCTCCTGTGCTAGTCTCCTAGCATCTTCATCTCTTTTTCTAGCCTCCTCTTCCTCTGCCCTTTTCTGCTCATCCTGTCCTTTCCCGCCTTTAGTGGTGATTTTCTTTTTAAATCTTCTTCTTAATGTAGTTATGTTTTATGCATTTCAAAAGATTGATTCGTCTTTATCCCAGTGGCTTATATACTTGAAATGTACATTTGCTTCCCTGCAGTGTTCTGCCACTTTATTCTGGGAGTCATTCATGTGGAAATTTATTTCCCCAAAATGGAATTTCCCCAATTCTTCTACAAATTCATCGGCTTTCTTGACTCTTGTGAAGTTATAGCTTCCCAACCTGAATGGTAAGGGAGGATAATTTTGCCTTCTTATGTTCAAATAAAAAACTCCCTATGCCATCTAAGAAGACCTGCCTAACTACCTCCTTGTGCACCACATAATCAGTGGCATATTTTGGCAGTAGTGAAGGTGCTCTAGAGCATCCATACATTCTGATATACAGTCCATACTCTGTTAAGTAGTAATCCACATATTCTTTAATAACCTACAATGCTTCCTCCGACATGCAGTTGCATTATTTTAAGAAAATAAATGTATATAATGGCATAATGAAGTGTTCACACACTTCTCTATAGTGATTGTGGTACTTATGTGCCCACAGTGGCTTGTAGGCTGAGTAGACTGGTGTTCTCTCTTGGTCCCAAATACACCTTAGATTTGGGAAGGGTTGGTTGCACAGTATGCAATCAATCAGTATAGAGCTCTTATAGAACTCCGATCTCTTCTGGGACACCCCTCCTAATGCTAAAGCAATGCAGGCCGAGAGGTTGTTTGATACAATGTTTGCCCAGTTGAAAACGGTACCTTGGGTTGCAACATAGAAGATTATAGGCACCCACCCCAACATAAATATTTTCCCATAGGCTCTCCCAAAAATACTGTTCAACATTAAGGCAATGAATCTATAGGGGGTCCTTAAGGTGGCAGTATCGTATTCCCCTAATGGCCTAGTTTTGAAACTCTTTCCAGGTACCAACTTTCTTTTCAGTGTCTCAACAAGGTCTAGATTAATTTTCTTTAGCCAGTCTTCCGTCAAGTACACATGTGCTTCTGGTAAGTGGTAGGCCAGTGATATGTAACCAGGGCTATAAGAAGCATAACCCTATTTGTCAATAAGCAGCATAACCCTATTTGTCAATGTTTTCCAAAATCATGGTAGTTACATCTGCACTAGGCAGAATCCATCCAATCACCTCTGAGCACAGGAAAAGGTCAGGTCTGGTAGCAACCCTCATCAAAGTAGATCTCTCTATATTTGCATATATAGTTTCTTCCTCGAAACCTATATCAGGTACCTCCCGATGCATTATTAGTCTATAGATTTCCCCCCATTTAAATTCAGGTTCCACACCCACTTTGCATTTGGTATCTTCGTAAGTGTATTCAACCTTGGTGACAATTTCAACATCGGGTTCCTCCTCCACTATAGGAGCCTTCTTCTTTTTCCTTTTAGACATCTCGAATTCAGCAATATTTTCCTGTCATACACAAAATCCTTTAGGTTCTGTTGAGCCATTCCTAAATAATATTCAAAGAATAAATAAAAACTGCATGAGCATTTACCTCGTTGAGGCTAATCATGATTGCGGCTATGAAAATAAACAAAAAATATTTAAATACCAGGTGTTCCTGCACAACCATGAATATGCAAAAGAACTAAAACCTTCCCAGGACTAACAAAATGTGTAATCGACTCATAACATCGGGGCCTCGGTAAAATGAGGAAAATCTCCCCCCCACCCCCCCCCCCCCCCCCCCGTCAAGGAAAACAGTCTCAACTACAACCTCGGTGCTATGAGATAAATCATCCACATTCCCAATCTCATCCTAAGTGGGGTGTAACCTCAAAACCACGACCCTGGTCCACAAGAAATGCGAGCAACCCAAAGACTGGGAAACCAAAACCTTGAAAACATCGAAATAAACAAGAAAACGCTTTCGTCCTGCAACTAATAGGGAAATACCCTCCTCGGACAGCCATACATAGACTGGGGGAAATTGGTGCAGACAGCATAATGTTCATCTGCACCAGTTTCCCAAGAATTCAGGTGCGGGTCGCAAACTCATAACAACTTTGAATTTAATCATTAAGCAAACAAAAACCCCCACTGAAAAACCATACTATCTACATAGACTATATATAAGCGCTGAAAACGTAAAGTAGGTATGCATTAACCGCAGAGGTGGGAACTAACCAAGGGTGACAAACTCAGCTCAACGATTTGAACGGAAAAGGTAGAACAGGAATAAAGGCCTACCTGGAATGCGATGTGCGACTGGTGAGAAAAATCGGCAAACCTCCACGGTGGAGCCACCTAGGAACAAGGTACCGACAATGAGTACGACATTCTGCTCGAAACAATAATGACAGTGCGGGCCACAAGTTCGTAGGAATAATAATAGAAAAATAAAACCCCAACCCCCAAATATATACGTCCCGGTAAACAAAGAATCAGCGGGAAAAATAAGACCGTCGAGCGGCAAAACGACTACGAGATCGGCAATCATGTCAGCAGCATCTCCACAATGACAAATGATGAAATGACTATGAGATCTGCAGTGGCATTGACAAGAGAAATAAATAAACTTCGCATCGTAGTTCACTAGACTACGACCTCAGAACAATAGTTGGTTGAAGAGCCACAACTGCGGAAACCATAAAGACACCGAGTCCTGCAGACCAGTCAAAATCGGAGGTAAGATAAACATGACTTAAGCAAAAAATATCGGCCAAGCGAAAAACATAAATCAAACTATATCGGAAGAGTAGTGCTTTCTATAGCCGCAACAATGGAAGTTAAAAAGACTAAGGATTTGCAAATCAAAATGGCGAGGGTCAGAAAAGGTTAATACAACCATTGGGGTGCTCAGAATACATTATCCGTGATGGCGGAAACCGTAGATACAACTAGTTCCGACAGTATTTCAAAAATTTGCCGATAAGGAGAAAAAATACAAATAAAGCGCATCAGAGGAAATATATCTTGGATCGGACCATCTCTCAACTACATCTCCGCAACGGCGGGCACGCAGTTAATTGCATTTCTAGTTCATAGTCTCAAATGCTTCCGATGGATGGGAAAAAAATCAATGCAAGCCGTAAAACAGCACTGGCATAAAAATATTCCTTGAACAAACATCAAGCAAAACCAAAGAGCTGAGCAAAACGAATTAAAAGGAGGGTCCCGAAATTTTTTAGAATTTTGGGAAAATGGTGCAGCTGCAACATGTTGTTAGGAGAATTATGGGCATAAAGATGGTTATAAGTTTAGAGGCTAACAATCATATTGGTATAAATATCTAATATTATTTTAATGCGATTGGGAAGACGTCCCATACTAAAGATATTTTTGCAGTTTGTCGTACGATTATCAGAATCAGTTGTAAGCAAGTCCAGACGGAAACGTCGCCTCCTTTCACACACTTCTCAGATACTTAAATTAAATAGAAAAATTGTTCAGAAGTACTCTTTTATAAGAGAAAAATTTTCGACTCTAGGTGGAAAAGATTGTTGGGATTTTGTTGGCAGGTTGCCTCGTCGAGAGATGAAGCTAATTGATGATGTTAAGGAGTTAGTACAAAATTTCTAGCATGATCATACCAGACCTTGATCTAATCAAATAGATGTGCTAAAGCCGAGGAAAGGTTCTACTGAAACATGAACCCCATGTCAAATACTTCCTTGACACAACACAGACTGAACTCTATGAGAGTGTTGCAGCTGCAACTGTTATCCCCAAATTTCGAAAAATTTTGGTCCCCTCCTCATGGTTTAGAGTTTCTTTTAATCGTTTGGATCCATGAATTGTTTTGGTCGTATTTTAACTTTGAATGATTATTGAAGGCTGACACTCGTCCTGGTTTTCGAAAGTTGCGTGTGTTTCGAGGTTGTTTTGGGTCGCAGATTTTAAGCTTGGTTTTTCTAGTTGAAGGGCCGCTGTTCAAGAGGTGAAATATATTCTTGACCCCCATTGAATTTTAAAATCTTTTTGAACACTTAATATTTTCTATCGATCGGACGTCAATTTTTTGTTTGATCGGAAGCCGTAGTCTTTTCCTCTTCCATCCTTACGGATCCCAAAGCAACTAGGCACCCAGAGTGTAAAGCGCTCCGCCAGCTAATGCTTATCAGTCTTTTTATCGCTTGCCCGTAGTCTTTTCTTTTCCACCATTGCGGCTGTGCAAAGCTTTCGTCTTCCGATGTCAAAGTCCTTCCGACTTTCGATTGCGATTTTTCCCGCCCGCAGCTCAAGTCTTAATTTTTCCGTTTCCCGGCGTTGATGTTTTCTCCCGAGCCCATAGGTGGATGAGACAGTGGCGCACCGGGCCATTTCTTGTGGATTAGCCATTAGTTAGTTTAATTTGACGTTTTTTTAAAATGCAATCCCGGTCAATGATGCATATTGATTAACTGCAGGAAGATCCAAAAGACTGTTCATATTGTTGCGACGTGAAGGTACATATAGGAGGTAGGATCGCAGGGGGCACGGGTAAATTAAAGGACAAAATTGAAAGCAACAAAGGTACAGCTTTGAAAGGGCCGACAGTTACTTAGCCGATCATGAGCATGCACAAAAAAGATGAAAAAGAGGGATATGAAACGTTCGAAGAACCAAAAATTCACAAGTTTGGGGGAGCCCAAGCGGTCGACTGTTTTGTTTAAATATTTGAAAGTGAGAAGTTACAGGGGTTTTTCCCTGGAAAAACTTGTTACTTAATGCTTGTAAGAGGAACTATTTCATTTTAAAACCAGAGACTGCAAATTTTTCCTGTTGGAGGAAGTGCTCTGTGGAATATGTAAATGTGATTAAATGAGCAATGTTGAATGTGAACTATTTCGTTTTCAGCTGTGTCTCATTAGCTGTAAGAGCATTCTAATTTCTTGAACCTATGTTCTTGTCTAAATGTTCTTCAGTACCTTTATGATGTCTTTTTCCACTATGAGTAATGGTAGTTTTTACTGTTGATGAGCTATCTTATCATATATACTTTTATTCATGTTTATATGTTTGGTTATAAGAACAGCTATCTGTGATTTGCCATAACACATGAACAGGGGTGCATTACTCATGAATTAATACCCAGCTCTCTAGAGATAGTTTAGTTAGTATTTATTTTCTTGCATGATTTGGATGCTTGTGTGTGCTAAGACGAGAGGTAAGAACCTGTGCATCACATTGTGACTACTCTTTGCATATTTATCACCCTACATTGTTAATTAGGCACGTGCATATCATACTTCGAGTCTAAAAATACAAAAATATACACGGTGTACCGAGCCGTAACCGGTAAAACCCTTTGTTTTTGTTACTTGACCTACGGTAGCTGGACCGCAAACCAGACGGATTCCCTATACCAAACAGTCACGGGCTAGTTGGGAACGTTGACTGGGGATAATCCCTTGCTGTTGTTGCCTACGATTTTCCAGGCCTCAATAGTTTATGGTGCTAGAAGGAGGGCCGCCAGTGCATGGCTAGCCGAGGAAACCCATTTTCCCGAGATTATTTCACCGGTAATAGTTCTGAAAGCAGTGGGTTTCATAATCCAATTCCAGAAGAAAGGAGTACAAAACATCTATATTCTGTTGGCAACGAAGTTGTTAATGATCTGAGAAGACACACCAAGGCATATGTAAAAAAGATTGGAGGATTGTCAATCATCCCTGAATTGCCCAGAAGAGAATATAAAAAGAAAGATCGTCCTATAGTAGAAGACTCAGTGTCGGTTGGGGACTGGGAAGAACTTGTAGAAACAGCCTTACAAGAATTTGTGTTACCTTTGAATCAAGAAGGTCTGGATACTCCTCACAGTTCTCCTACTCACACTCTTGTTTGCTTGCCTCCTCACTCTCCACTCAGACTCATGGCAAATGCCAATCCACCACCTAACCCATCGAATCCACCACCTGCTTGGAGAGCCAGATCACCTTTAAACCTGACACCTCCATTACATGATCTACCTCAAGCCTTTGACAAGATGTTGTCCAAGTTCGACCCAAGTGAGAGGATATTAGTAGATGACCACCTACAAAGTTTTTACTTGGAAATAGAAGGATTAAGGGCCGGGGAGTATGAAGATGTAGTCTACAGACTGTTCCCGCATACCCTTAAAGGAGCTGCAGCATCATGGTACTTTGGGTTGCCTGCAAACTCTATCCCTGATTGGGATACCTTTGAAAGGATATTTAGGAGTAAATACATGACTCAGAAGACTCATGCAGCTCTGATGAAAGGACTATGCGCCTTGAAGAAAGAGAGAAAGGAAAAGGTGCACATTTTTACACAAAGGTTTACAGCTTATCTCAAGAATTTTTCTGAAACAAATAAACCTTCAGAAAAGGTCCTGATTGAATATTATACTTCAGCTTTAGGCCCTGAGTTGGCCATGTTTTACAAAATAAGAGCCAAGCCTACTTTGGCAGAAACCTATGCAGAGGCAGAAGTAGTGGAGGCTGAAAGAGAAAGTATCGAAGATTATCCCGAACAGTCAGGAGAGAAAGGTGCGGGAAGGAAAGCCTTATTGTTTACTAAACCTAAGGAAGAGAAATCACCAGATTTTGAAAATATGTCAAAAATGATGCAGAAGCTTTCCAATAAAATCATAGATTTGGAGAAAGAGAAGGAAACACAAAATTTCTATAATCCCTATTATAAGAAAAGACATGATAACAATCAGTCTCAACCTCCTCATCACAATGCTGCATCGATGAATCTAACTGATCCATCGGACCTCAACTTGAGTGCATTAAAAGTTTGTTTTAAAAGAATGCGTGCAACAGGTTAATTAATGGAACAACATTAACAGAAATTAAATGCTCAGAATAGGGATGAAAACCACAACACTGATAGACAGATACAAGGAAGAAAACATAGAATCAGAGTCACAAATAGAAGTTGATAATGGAGTTCACCCCCTCCACTGGGCTACGTCTCCGGATCCCTCTCCAATGGGTACCAATCCAATTAATGGCTTTAAAATGGTACAAATGGTTCTAGAATCAACTTCAGCATTTGCAGAAACAGAATGTTGGATAGGAAGTCTTCAAGACGCCTCTCTGTGAAATTACAACTTGGACTTCAAAAGATAAATAAGCCAAACTATAACAGAGAAATGGTCGACTTCTAACTACAAACAGCACTCTGGATCAATTGCAGCAAAAACTCTCCAAGCTTCTCTTAACCGAGAAATGATGTACTTAGCTCTAAACAAACTGTTTTTCCTCCCTGGAACCATCCCTGGTTCCTCTCATTTATACTCCTTTTCACCTTTACAAATGAGCCAAAGATAAAAATAAAATGCGACTGTTCACATCCCCCTTCCAAATGCCAACTCGTTATCATAGCAGGTTGCTTTCACCTTCCCAAAACCGTTGCATCAGGTTGTTCATATGTCTTTCAACGTTATCCCAACTGTGGCATAACTTCCAAGAAAATCTTTTCCAAACTGTTACAAATAAGCTGTACACATTATGAAAGATCCTACCACATCATAATGTTCCACATGGGAGGTATTCCCATCATGCCAAGGACCTGAACTCCGCTATAACATTAAAACGCAACAACACTGTGCACCAGACTGCAAACCGTCTAGAAATGTCACCACGCCATGCGCATTGCAGTCAAAATTTTTTGTCATCTGTGCTTCCGTCGTTGTGGAAGGGGATGTACTTGGGACCTCTGATATTCTGTCTCAATCAGTTGTCATTTGATTTTCCATTGAAACGTCTTGTCTCTAAGTCTTCCGTAGTTGCGGACAGCAGATGGTAAAGTCTCCCGATTTTACTTTTCAAACCTCGCGTCGCTGTGTGTGCCACTCCGTAAGTCTTGGGATTCCGTCATTGCGGCTCCTATTCCACTCCAACTTCTGATCCTTTATATCTCCGTCGATGCGGCTCCCGTTTCGCTCCGACTTCCGATCCGTCCTTTAAGTTTTAGCCGTTGCGGAAGGAAAAAACTCTTGTGAGCTTCAACGTTGTGGAAGGAGAAATCTCTTGTGAGCTCCAACATTTCGAAAGGATAAATCTCTTGTGAGCTCTGACGTTGCGGAAGGAGAAATCTCTTGTGAGCTTCGACCTTGCGGAAGGAGAAAGCTCTTGTGAGCTCCGACGCTTATATTTTTGCCGCCCGATTTTTCACTCGCAGCTTCTTTGAACCATTGTACCATATTGGATCTTTTAAAGAGGAATAATCCGCCGGATCAATCCTCCCCATTGGAGAGCTTTTGGACCACCAAAATCCTGAATTATTCTGCAAGTAAGTGAGGGTAAATTTCCCTCACTTTTCCAATCTCCATCCATCTTGCTTTGCTAGGATGCATTCCTTTCAGCCCCACTCGAAGGTACTCAGCATTCCCCCTTCGTGAAGTTCTTTCATTTCTGTCAAGAATAACATCATCCTGCAACTCTCTCATATATTCAGGTGCTAAATCATCAATTGAAGGAATCTGTAGGTTAGTTTCCTCATCTATGATCATAGGAGGCTCATACAATTTAAGATTCTCAACATTGACAACTGAATAAATTTGCATGTATGGAGGTAAATTCAAGCGAAAAGCATTAGTACCGATCTTTTCCAAGATATCAAAATGACCATACCTGATAGGCTTAATCTTTTTACCTTCACCTTTCATTCGTTCTTTGGTGATATGTAACCAAACGCGGTCACCAACCTGAAATTGATGATCAATTCGATGCTTGTCATGCCTGGCCTTGTATTTTGCCTGGCTCTTCTCCAACTATTCTTGAACTTCCTACTGCACTGCTTGGATTCTCTGAATGAACTTTAAAGATTTATTTGCATCATGATGTCCATCCACTGCATCTTTTGCCAAAAGAGAAGTCCATCGATGTTTTTGGCAGATAACCGAAACAAGTTTCAAAAGGAGATATTTTCGTGGAAGAATGAATTCCATGATTGTAAGCATGTTGTATATACCGCAACTGCTCATCCCAAAGTTTAGGATGTTTACTACAATATCCTCTGAGCAGCTAAACCACTGTTCTATTCACTGCCTCTATTTTCCCATCATTCTGTGGATGAAAAGTTGTACTTTTCTTCAGTTTAGTGTCCATAATCTCCCATAAAGTCGACCAGAATTCTCCCAAGAACCGGGAATCTCGATCAGATATAATAGACATGGGTAGCCCAAAATGTACCCAAACATTTTGAAAGAATAAAAGTTTTTTTTGTTCAGTAGTGATCTACTTGTTACATGGCATTAAGATACACATTTTGCTGAACCTATCCACAACCACATATAGGTAATCATGCCCTTTTCTAGACATAGGTATTCCTCCTACAAAGTCCATAGAAATGCTTTCCCAAGGACGAGAAGAAACTGGAAGAGGAGTGTACAAACCCAATTTCCTATTGCTAGGCTTACTTGTTGCATGAATAACACAACCTCTTATATACTTAGCTACAGTTTCTTGCATTTGAGGCCAATAACAGTGATTCTGCAATACAGACAATGTTTTACTTACTCCAAAATGTCTTGCAATTGATGAACTATGTGCTTCTCGAACCACATGCACTCTCTCTTTCTCAGGAATACAAAGTTTACCAAGATGATACAAGATTTGATTATGCACATAATAGTTCTCTTCCTGTTTACCATGTATCAGTGTTGCATATACTTTCTTAAAATATTTATCTTCTGCATACTGTTCAATATAACTTTCATGTGTTAATGAACTGTTCTGAAGAATGATTGAAGCATTTGTAGGTGGCCTTGATAACATGTCTACTACTTTATTATGAATTCCCTTTTTGTACTTAATTACGAGATGAAACTGTTGTAAGAACCCCATCCATCTTAAATGCCTACTTTGTTGTATTTTAGTTTGAGATTGTAAATATTGAAGTGGCTGATGATCAATATGTATGACTGTCTCTTTTCCCATGATATAATGTTTCCACTTCTTCACACTCTGTACTAAAGCATACAATTCTTTATCATAGGTCGGATAGTTACTTACTGCAGTAGAGAATTTTTCTGAATGGTAACAGACTAGATTCCTTCCTTGCATCAAAACTACTCCCATGGAAAACCCGTTGGCATCAGTTTCGATCTCAAATGGCTGCTGCAAATCTGGCAATGTTAGAACTGGTGCTGTGCTAATTTTTTCCTTCAAAGTGTCGAAGGCTCTTTGATGCTTGCCTCCCCACTAGAAAATTTCTTTAATGCTTGTTAATGCATGCAAAGGCGCAGCAATGGAGGAAAACCCAGAAATGAATTTCCTCCAATACTGAACTGCACCGAGAAAAATTCTGATTTCAGTAACGGTGTTAGGCCATGGCTAGTTTACAATGACAGCAACCTTGGCTGGGTCCACTTGCAAGTGGCCTCCACCAATAATATGGCCCAAATATACTAAAGAAGTTTTAGAAAACTCATATTTAGACATTTTTACATAAATCTTTTCCTTCCTCAGTACATCTAAAACTTTCTTCACATGTACAATGTGCTCTTCCCAAGTTTTGCTAAACACAAGGATATCATCCAAGTATACAATTACAAAATCATCAATGAATGGAAGAAAGACATCATTCATGACCCACATGAAAGTAGCAGGTGCGTTACACAGCCCAAAAGGCATCACAAGCCATTCATACAAACCCTGTTTTGTTTTAAAAGTTGTTTTCCAAGCATCATGCTTAGCAACATGGATTTGATGATACCCACTACGCAGATCCAATTTTGTAAAGTAAGTTGCATGTTTCAACTGATCAAGCAAATCATCAATGCGAGGAAGAGGATACATGTTTTTAATGGTGATTTTGTTAAGGGCCCTATAGTCGATACACATTCTCCACGACCCATCCTTCTTTGGAACCAAGACTATAGGAGAGCCACAAGGAGAAGTGTTGGGACGGATGACCCCCTTCTCAATCAGTTCTTGAACCTGCTTCTTGATCTCCTCATTCTGCATTATAGACATCTGGTACATGGCTATGTTCGGGAGTGGCACATCCTGCTGCAAATGTATCTCATGCTGAATCTCTCTCTTCGGTGGTAACCCCTTCGGATCTTGAAACAAATCATCATACTCAGAAATGATGTCAATCAGTTCAGATTTATGCTTAGGGTCACATTCTTCAAAAGATTTAGAGACTTCATCATTTTTCATCTTAACCATCATTAACACAAAATTCTTACTAGCATTTACCAACCTCTTCATTTGTCCTGCAGAGACTATTGCTAGATTGGTTTTTATCTTATGTGCTCGTACAATATATTCCATACCTTCTTTAAAAAGATGATACTTATTCTGCTCTCTATAAAAGATTGCTTTTCGGTCATACAAATATGGACTCCCAAGTACAATTCCACAAATTTCAAGTGGTACTACATCCAATTCTACCTCATCCCTAAACTTTTCAGTAATTGCAAACTTTAATACACATTTCCTTGTAACTTGCAATCATGTATCATTAGTAACCCAACCTAGAGGATAGGGCTTTTCATGAGGCACAGTAACTAAATGCAATTTCTTGACCACTTCTTTTGATATCAGATTTACTTGTGAACCAGTATCAAACAATGTATCAATCTTTGTGTGATTTGTAATGACACGAACATGAAACAATGCACTTCTATCTTTATCATTTTGCTTAGAAGTAGATGGAAGACTTGTACTTGCACTAGAACTTGATTGTGCATCAATGGGAAGTGAGATACTTTTATCCTTACCTTGGATTCCGACAGCTGTAACCTTTGTTTCATCACCTGAGTCAGATCCCAAGTCTTGAATAATTGTTGTAGTAGCTTTTGCTTTTCCTTTATCTTTGTTTCCTCCGTACTTCTTTGGCCTTAACTCCGAATGAAGTTTCCAACACTTAGAGACATCATGTCCCTTCTGACAATGCGAACACGTAGGATTTTCACTCTCTTTCTTAACAGTAGCCATATTCTTTTTCCCCTTATCTTTACCTTTCGATTTGCTGTCAAATTTAAATGATTTCTTCACAAAAGTATCATTAGCATGCTTTTCCCTGGCTTCTAAATGGGTATCTTGAACACATACATCAGCCAAATTACTGGGATTAAACATCAACAAGGTATGTTTCAAATAAGAATGCATGCCACCAATGTAATTAAGAAGAGTTTCATGTGTATCTAATGAAACATTCAATGCAATAGCCCTCTTTCTGAATTCATGAGTATAATCTTGAATGCTTTGTCCTTTAGCTTGTCTAAACATTTGCCAATTCATGGTTAATTGCTGCATGTGACCTAAAGGATAAAATTGCTTTCTTAATACTTCGATGAATTCATTCCAAACTGAAATAATTTTACCATTCTTTCAAATATCTTGCTGAATCTTGCTCTCCCACCAAGTAAGAGCCATTCCACTCATCCTCAAAGTGGCCACTTGAATCCTAGAAGGGTCATCATTAATGCCCTGCACCCTGCAATATACTTCAAGCTGCTTGATCCAATTGTCTAATTTTTCAGCATCTACATCTCCATTATAATAGGTAATTCAAATTTTACATCCAATTTGAAATAAGGCATATTAGGACTTGCATTATTTGAATGAGAAGTATGAGAAGAAGAAAAAGTCTGCTTAGTGTCAGGAGGATCACCATCACCTCCTACTCCTTTACCCTTTTCTTCTGGCTTCATTTCTGCATCTCTGGATGAATATCCTTCTTCTTTCTTCTTCCTCTCTGCTCACTCATCGAGTAGAATTGCCATCATGGCTTTCATGCTCATAAAAGCCTCCAGAAACTCAGTTTCAGAAATAACAGGTTTTTCCCGTTCGGTATGTCCTTCTTCTTCCCGTCGTGGAGAAGACATGGTTCTTGAGAATGTTCTCCTAGAGCCAATCTTAGGATCTCCTTCAACTAATTCTCCTTCACCAACCTTTGACCTGTACCTGGTAAGCATTCACAAACTTGCACAACAGTCAACCAGCTCTCATACCATAATATGATCCGTCAGACCTCAATTTGAGTGCATTAAAAGTTTGTTTTAAAAGAATGCGTGCAATAGGTTAATTAATGGAACAACATTAACAGAAATTAAATGCTCAGAACAGGGATGAAAACCACAACAGTGATAAACAGATACAAGGAAGAAAACATAGAATCAGAGTCATAAACAAAAGTTGATAACGGAGTTCACCCCCTCCACTGGGCTACGTCTCCGGGTCACTCTCCAATGGGTACCGATCCAATTAATGGCTTTAAAATGGTACAAATGGTTCTGGCATCAACTTCAGCATTTGTAGAAACAGAATGTTGGACAGGAAGTCTTCAAGACTCCTCTCTGTGAAATTACAACTTGGACTTCAAAAGATAAAGAAGCCAAACTATAACAGAGAAATGGTCGACTTCTAACTACAAACAGCACTCTGGATCAACTACAGCAAAAATTCTCCAAGCTTCTCTTAACCAAGAAATGATGTACTTAGCTCTGAACGAACTGTTTTTCCTCCCCGGAACCATCCCTGGTTCCTCTCATTTATACTCCTTTTCGCAGTTACGAATGAGCCAAAGCGAAAAAGAGAATGCGACTGTTCACATCCCCCTGCCAAATGCCAACTCGTTATCATAGCAGGTTGTTTTCACCTTCCCGAAACCGTTGCATCAGGTTGTTCATATGTCTTTCAATGTTATCCCAACTTTGGCATAACTGCCAAGAAAAGATTTGCCAAACTGTTACAAATAAGCTGTACACATTATGAAAGATCCTGCCACATCATAATGTTCCACATGGGAGGTATTCCCATCATGCCAAGGACCTGAACTCCGCTATAACGTTAAAACGCAACAACACTGTGCACCAGACTGCAAACCGTTTAGAAATGTCACCACGCCATGCGGATTGCAGTCGGAATTTTTTGTCATATGTGCTTCCGCCGTTGCGGAAGGGGATGTCCTTGGGACCTCTGATATTCTGTCTCAATCGGCTGTCATTTGATTTTCCATCGGAACGTCTTGTCTCTAAGTCTTCCGCAGTTGTGGACGGCAAATGGTGAAGTCTCCCGATTTGACTTTTCAAACCTTGCGTCGCTGTGTGCACCGCTCTGTAAATCTTGGGCTTCCACCATTGTGGCTCCCGTTCCGCTCCAACTTCCGATCCTTTATATCTCCGCCATTGCGTCTCCCGTTCTGCTCCGACTTCCGATCTGTCCTTTACGTTTCCGCCGTTGCGGAAGGAAAAAACTCTTGTGAGCTCTAACATTGCGGAAGGAGAAAGCTCTTGTGAGCTCCGACGTTGCGGAAGGAGAAAGCTCTTGTGATCTCTGACGTTGCAGAAGGAGAAAGCTCTTGTGAGCTCCGACGTTACAGAAGGAGAAAGCTCTTGTGAGCTCCAACGCTTATATTTTTGCCGCCCGATTTTTCACCCGCGGCTTCTTTGAACCATTGTACCATATTGGATCTTTTAAAGAGGAATAATCCACCGGATCACTAACAAAGGTAGGCATGGACAATTTTTGCACTTTCCACCAACAACCACACTCTGAAAAGAATTGTCCTCAATGGATAAACTCGGTGACGTTGTTCATGAATCAGCTGTTGGATTCTAGATTAACAGAAGATGGAGATGAAGAAAGAAAAGAGAGTACCACTTCAACCAAAGAACAAGAAGAGGAAACCATGGTTTTGTGGAATTCTGTTTCGTTATTTGATGCTGAAGAGGAAAAGAATCGGGGCTACAAGGACACCAACGTAACAACAAGGAGCCAGGAGTCGATTAAAGAAGACAGTCTCATACTCCCAAAGATCAAAAGGCTGCAGAAAAATGTTAAGAAATTTCAAAATAAGTCCGCAGCTGATAAAATTCCTGAATTCACCATTACTAGTGAGGATCCTCTGCAGACTGATACGTTATCCAAGCCCACTGAAGAAAAAATGAATATTGATAAGCCACATCCTACTAAACTGCAGATGGATTATGACATCATAGAAGATATCAAGAAGGCAAAGGGAAATGTTTCACTATTTGAAATGTGTAAAATGCCGCAGCAAAAAGAAAGACTATTGAAAGCACTTGAAGCATCAGGTGAGAAGCTTCCCACCGACAATCAACCTCAGAAAGAAGAAGAAATCGAAGAAACCAGCATTGGAGGTAAGTCTAAGAGCAAACATCCACCTTTCCTACTCACGTTTGAAATTTTCAATCACAATGTACATAATTTCCCGGTAGACTTAGGGGTGTTGGTTAACGTCATGCCAATATCAGTCTGTAAAATGATCAATGGGCAGCCTAAGCCATCCACGTGGAGGGTGGTTCAGTTGGACAGGACGGATGTAAAGGTGATTGGTGAGATGGAAGATGTCCTAATCGGTCTGGAATCAAATGATAAAGTATGCCAAGTCATTAATATCATGGTGGCCGATATCCCAGACGCTTACGATCTTGTCCTGAGCAAAGATTGGTCAGCCAAACTAAATGGATATTTTTCCTCGGATTGGTCGCATCTGTGGCTGCCATATAAAGGAATCCCAAACCAAATTAAAGTTTTGAGGGAGCCTCACATGAAATACAATGTTACTCAACTGGATGAGAAGAATGAACCAGTGGATTATGTATTGGGAAACTATTTTATTGAGTTGGAACCAGGAAATTACCAAGCAAAAGAAGCCAGCAACACATCAGACACTAAGCCTGATCTCCTTCGATTTTCACAGGCTGATGAAATCGACTATAACATAGTAAACTTAGCGGTAGGAATAGATTCTCATGCAGTAGTTAGCAATTTTTGGACTTTGTTTTTTGATGGCTCTAAGACGTTAGAAGGGTCAGGGGCCGGCTGTGTCCAGATCGACCCCAAGAATAATAAACATTTCCTTTCCTATAGATTAGAGTTTTAATGTACGAATAATACGGCTGAGTATGAAGCATTGGTGCAAGGTTTCAGGAAAGCAATCGAATTAAAGGTAAGTAATCTCAAAGTTTTTGGAGATTTTGAAATAATTGTTAAACAGATCCGGAACCAAATACATTGTGTTTCCCCTCACTTAAAAGCTTACCAAAATGAGGTATGGGACTTGCTTAAATGTTTTAATGCATTCAATATTATTTCAATTCCAAGACTTAAAAATGCAGCAGCTGACCTGTTGGCCACATCAGCCGCTAGGTTGGTACCTACTAATAATCGATGCTCTGTTGAATTTCTTTTCAGGCCCTCGATACCTAACATGATCACCAACTTACGAGTATTCGATGATGATCAGCAAATTATAGAGTGCTTAACGAATGAAAAGGTATTTAAAGGAGTAATTATAGACAATGAAGAACATTAGGCTGAGCTGAAGTATGATAATTTCATCCCCAAGGGAGTCAGAACGTTAGAAAGAATGTTCGATCTCAATGAAAAGTTCAGAAGACCAGCAAACGTGAAGACTCACAGCTCAACTCTAGAGTTCGAACTGATAAATTTAGGGACTGAGACGAATCCCAAATACGTGAATCTCGGCAAATGTTGTTCACCAGCAGAAAGAGATAAGTTCATCAGTCTGTTCAAACAATATAAAGATGTTTTTTCCTGGACATACGAAGATTTGAAAACATATGACACCAGCATCATCAAGCATGTTATTCCCATTAGAGCTGGCATCAAACCGTATCAGCAGCCTTTAAGAAAAATGCATCCAAAATTGGAACCGTTGATTCAGAGTGAAGTTAATAAATTATTGGATGCCAGAATTATTTTTAAGGTCAGACACTCAGAATGGGTCTCGAATATGGTACCGGTAAGGAAAAAATCTGGACAGATCAGGCTATGCGTGGATTTCAAAAATTTAAACCGTGCTTCAGACAAAGATAACTATCCTGTCCCACCCATGGAGCAACTGCTACAAATGGTATCAGGGTCTGAACTATTTTCTTTACTAGATGGATTCTCGGGATACAATCAAGTGTTAGTAGCTGAAGAAGACAGGTTGAAGACAACATTCAAGACCAAATGGGGAACTTTCACGTACAGAAGAATGCCCTTCGAGCTTATAAACGCTGGAGCCACATTCCAAAGGGCTATGGACATAGCTTTCCACGGTTTGATTGGACGTAGTGTGGTTATATATCTCGATGATATTACAATATTCTCAAAAAAGAGAGGAGAACACACGTTCCATCTAAGGCAAATTTTTGAACGTTGTCGGAAATATGGCATCTCATTCAATCCCAAAAAATGTGTGTTTGTTGTCACGGAGGATAAGTTACTTGGTCACGTAGTTTCAAAGAAGGGAAGTTCTATTGATCCGGAAAGGATCAAGGCCATTGAACAGGTTCCCTTGCCCCATAATAAAAAAGGGATGCAATCATTTATGGGAACAATTAACTTCATGCGAAGATTTGTGCCTGATTTCGCTCAGATTGTCAAGCCTCTGCAGAAAATGGTGAAGCAAAATGCACAATTCAAATGGACTGATATTGAAAAGAATGCCTTCAGGAAAATCAAGACTACTGTTGCACACGCACCCTCCCTGAAAATCCCAGATTTCGACAAAGACTTTATTCTGTATACCTTTGCATCCGATGATTCACTGGCAACTGTGCTTACCCAAAAGGAAGATGGGGGGATGAATTCCCAATATCTTTCATGAGCACTGGTCTACAAGGGGCCGAATTAAATTACCCAGCCATTGATAAACAAGCTTACGCAGTATTCAAAGCAGTGAAACAATTTAGGCCTTATATATTAAAAAATCGAACCAAGGTGATCATACCATAATCAGCTGTAAGGTCCCTTTTTGTACAGAAGGAGTTAGGAGAAAGAAGGGGTAACTGGGTAACGGCTCTTCAAGAGTACGACCTCGAATTTAAGCCAGCTTCTATAGTTAAAGGGCAGGGATTATGCAAACTGATGACGAAAAATGGGAACAATAACAAACATGCCTGGGAGGATGAGGCCAAATTACATTTAATGGATGTATGTCCTTTGTTTACAGCTCTCGAGTCTTGGTATAGAGACCTTGTGCATTACCTGCAGACAGGGTTGTTGCCAAAACATTGGAATTCTAAGCAAAGAAGAGCGTTGTGTCTCAAATCAACATCCTATCAAATTGTTGAAGGAATATTATTCAGAAAAAACTATGACGGAGTTCTCCTTAGATGCTTAGAGAAAGAAGATACGAAGAAAGTAATGACAGATTTGCATGACGGGCCTGCTGGGGGACATTATTCAGGAGATACTACAGCCCACAAAATCCTCAGAGTCGGCTACTATTGGCCTACGCTCTTCAAATATGCACATGCACATGTCAGGAAGTGTGATATTTTCCAAAGGTGTAGTGGGAGACAACCTAAAGCAGCGGCACCCCTAAAGCCTGTGATGATCACGGAGCCATTCGAGAAATGGGGTTGGATATTATTGGAGAAATAATACCGAATTCCTCCCTACAACACAAGTACATTCTGACCGCGACCGATTATTTCACTCACTAGGTTGAAGCTATCCCGTTGCGCAAGATAAATGAAGACGCGGTCATCAGCTTCCTACAAGATCATATCATGACCAGGTTTGGAGTTCCAATTTCGTTAGTCTTTGATAATGCTAAGTACTTTTCATCAATTAAATTAACTGCTTTTGCTCATGATAAAGGGATAAAATTGCATTATTCTGCTAAGTACCATCCACAAGGAAATGGCCTGGCTGAATCCTCTAACAAAAATCTGATTAGAATTTTAAAGAAGATTGTAATAGAAAACCAGAGGAGTTGGCACTCAGTGCTACCAAATTCCCTTTGGGTTGATAGAGTCACCCCCAAGTCTGCGATAGGAGTGTCACCATATACCCTTGTGTATGGTAAAGAAGCCATTATTCCTCCCAATATCATGCTACCTTTGTTAGAATAATCAAACCCATAGTATTACCCACTTAGACATTAATTCATTTATTTTTGTCTTATTTGCCTAGTTCATGAGTCCCACCATGTGCAAGTTGCTACTTGCCTATCCATAGAGGTCAAAATTGCCATCTTTGACTCATGTAGCACTTGGGAAATCCTTAGGAATCAAATCTGCTTTATTCCTGGCCTCCTAGGCGCCCTTCTACTTTTTCTGCTTTATTGCCTGCTTTTTCAGTGTTTTAAGGCACATAGGAAAGCAAGACTAGGTGAGGTGAACTTGTTTTTTGCCCCTTTCATCCTCCACTCTTTCCTCCATGAAAAAGCATGTATGGGCTGCCATTCCACCACTCATTAGCTTGCCCATGCACCCTTTCCAATTCGTGAGCCTCATGACAGATTTGGGATCAGCGTTTTACACCTATGGGGGATTTGCCTATTTTGGGTAAGCTTGCTTTATGCTAGTTTTGGATGCCTCCTTATGCATTCGAAATCTTGATGTATTCTATATATTCAGAAACCTATGTTATTACAGGGTTGACTATTGTACACTCAGTTAATATAATTTTGTGTTACAGCTCCATATTCAGTCTCCATTGTTAGCAGTTTTGCATGATCAATTGATAATTGTTGTGGGTAAAATTAATCTATTGCTGGCCTGAATTTATACATGGTATCAGATCCATTGTAGTTTATTACTCTCCTTCAAAAATTTTTTTGCAGGTTCGACATCAAGACTAGGAGCCTTCTACTGACAGCCAGGACAGATTTTCTAAAGCTATGGATTGACAAAAAACTATCTTGACTCCCTTCAACTATTTTGAATGGAAAGCAGAGATGGAGATATTGTTGAGAGCGAAAGGCCTCTACAGGGTAACTATGGCAACAGAAGTAGAGCCCAATGCAGCTACAGAGAAGATCAAATGGCACAATCGGAGAGATGAGGCCTATGGCCTCCTATGTCTTAGTATTTCCCGAGACCTCCTTTTCCATATCGATGGATTAAATTCACTGGATCAAGTATGGGAGAAGCTTTCTGATCTTTCTGGAAAGACAGATGAGATGAGGGGACATCAGATCGAAAATGAGCTGATTTCTCTGAGTCCCAGTAGCTTTGAATCCCTGCAGCTATATTTCTCCAAGTTCAAAGCACTAGTTTTGCAGCTGAAGCAGTGTGGTATCGAAAAGAAATATGATCAGCTCGTATTGGCCATCCTCTCGAAGCTAGGACCTGACTAATCAGTCTTTGTTTCGACCTTCTATGCCACAAAACTCACAGCTCGAACCTGGAAGATGCCTAGCCCTGCAGATTTCATGGAATCTCTCACACAAGAACAGGACAAGCTGGTGATGATGGGCACCATCAAACCATCCAAAGATCAAGATTTGATTGCTGGAGATTCGAGGGTGGATTCAAAAAGCAAAAAGAAAGCTAAAAATCCAACTG
>LPNX010772008.1:80599-115522 GCA_001517045.1 Pseudotsuga menziesii | reverse complement strand
GGAGAAACACTTGAAATCGCGTCTCTCAGGCAATGACTATTTGGGATTCACGAGCAACAACTGCCTTGAATCCACAAGCACACAAGCATTATTTAATATTTTCCTTGCAAGATTCTCTACCTCCCACTTTTCTTACAGGATAATAAATCACAGGCCGCAGCATTTCTTACAGGAATGGGTAGATTGCGTGAAGAGATTATTGTTAGGAAAACAAACATCGACGCAGATTTGAGAGAGTGCATAAAGAAAAGCCCTAGAATAAACAACAGATCGCAAGAATTAGGGTTAAGCTAATTCAAGTGTTTTCTCAGAGAATAAACTCATGTGAATAACGCATACATTGCATGCGACTCCACTGGCAAACTGATGGAGCAGTCTGGCAATGGACTGGCAAGCAGAATGCCAGGAATGGGCAGACTGGCAACAGGCAGGATTTATGGCAGCGCTCTGATACCACTTTTTGGTAATAAATCCCGATTCGATTAATCTATTCATGGCTAAGCATTCATTTATACATTCATGTGATGGTTTATTTCACCTTCCGTCCAGCCTTTTCGGCTTCCAACTATTCCTATTTATTTATTTACAATATTATAATCCCTAATGGATTATATTCTAACATAGTGCTTGGGAAAGCCTTAGGAATCAAATATGCTTTATTCCTGGCCTCCTAGGCGCCCTTCTGCTTTTTCTGCTTTATTGCCTGCTTTTTCAGTGTTTTAAGGCACATAGGAAAGCAAGACTAGGTGAGGTGAACTTGTTTTTTGCCCTTTTCATCCTTCACTCTTTCCTCCATGCAAAAGCATGTATGAGCTTCCATTCCACCACTCATTAGCTTGCCCATGAGCCCTTTCCAATTCATGAGCCTCATGACAGATTTGGGATCAGCTTTTTACACCTATGGGGGATTTGCCTATTTTGGGTAAGCCTGTTTTATGCTAGTTTTGGATGCCTCCTTATGCATTCGACCTCTTGATGTATTCTATATATTCAGCAACCTATTTTATTACAGGTTTGGCTATTATACACTCAGTTAATATAATTTTGTGTTACAGCTCCATATTCAGTCTCCATTGTTAGCAATTTTGCATGATCAATTGATAATTGTTGTGGGTAAAATTAATCTATTGCTGGCCTGAATTTCTACAACCTTCTTCCATAATAGCTCAAGAATCTAGAGGGTCGGATGATGAAGTGTTGCAAATAAGGATATATAAGCTCTTGAAAGCAGAAGAGGCTAGATCTAAAGCCAGAGAACTCTTTAAGCAATAGCAGGAGGTAATAAAGAGATGGTTCGACAAACATAAGGTAGGAACAAAAGAGTTTGAAGTGGGAGATCTGGTTCTCAAGTGGGATCACCCCCATGATGAGAAAGGAAAGCATACTAAATTCCAGCAGTTGTGGGTAGTCCCTTTTCAGATTGTGGCAAAGCTTGGCCCTTCTACTTATAAGTTGCAAGATCTACAAGTGTGGGAAGAGAACTTACCAGTAAATGGTTTGGTTCTCAAGCCTTATTTTGCCTAAAGTTTTGTTCAAGTTCTTCTATCATGTATATAAATAATCTGTTTTGGCAGTCTTTTTGAGTCTTTGAGTCATGAAGTTTAGTTTTGTTTTGCTGTAGATTTTCTGTTTGATTTTAAAGAAAAGAAGCAAGCTTTGGTTGCATGGAGAGCATTAGAATTCTGGACCAACTAAAATCCTTGATTATAAGACTATGTATTATGTTTTATCTAATAGAGTTTATTCTAGTTTAGCAGTTTTCCTAAATGGCTATGAACGCATTGAAGTCCTGCTTAATCCCTGTAAAGTAACTCAAGATTAAAAGGTCTGGAATACTATTTCGAGGCTCCATCCATCTCACAATTAAAAATGTCCTAGGGAGTGACTGCAAAAGACCCATGGAAAGGAAGCAGGGTAAACAGTATATTATATATAAATGATCCCATGCCAAGAATTAAAAGCCAGAAGGCTAAGAAGATTCAAAACTCCTAAGGAAGCAATGTATATCAAAACAAAGTACTAAATCATATGAGTATAAAATTGCCAAAAGTTCCTCTCCGTCCTGAAAAGTAAATACATCTCTCACACAAAAGGACACTATGGATAGAGGAGCCTGAATAAAATTCAGAAAGAAAGGCATGAGGAGGACTCAAAGGACAAAAGTCTAAAAGCACAAAAAAGTGCAAAATGGCATGGGAATGAGAAACAAATGAATATTTCTGTTTACCAGATGTTACGATCCTGTGGTGCCCAAGATGGAAGCTACCCAAAGACAGAGGTAAAAAATGAAACTCATACTCCTGGCCTCGAAAGAGTTATCTTGACTTTGAAATCTTGGTTTCCATTTTCCTAAATTGGACTACCCTCAATGTTTAAAAGTACATATATTGCCTTTTGGGAAATCCATATATCTAGAAGAATTCAACATGGTGGTTTTATTATCAAACAATCTGTTACTCAAGGAAGAAATTGTCCAGAGGTCTAGGTTCACCAGGTAGTCGCCAATTGTTACGGCTGCAACTGTTTTCCCCAAATTTCTTAAATTTTGGTCCCCTCCTCATGGTTTAGAGTTGCTTTTAATCGTTTGGATCCATGAATTGTTTTGGTCGTATTTTAACTTTGAATGATTATTGAAGGATGACACTCATCCTGGTTTTCGAAATTTGCGTGTGTTTAGAGGTTGTTTTGGGTCACAGATTTTAAGTTTGGTTTTGCTAGTTGAAGGGCCGCTATTCCGGAGGTGAAATATATTCTTGACCCCCATTGAATTTTAAAAGCTTTTCGAACACTTAATATTTTCTATCGATCGGGCATCAATTTTTTGTTTGATCGGAAGCCATAGTCTTTTCCTCTTCTGTTGTTACGGCTCCCAAAGCAACTAGGCACCCGGAGTGTAAAGCGCTCTGCCAGTCGATGCTTATCAGTCTTTTTATCGCTTGCCCGAGTCTTTTCTTTTCCACCGTTGCGGCTGTGCAAAGCGTTCATCTTCCGATGTCGATATCCTTCCGACTTCCGATTTAGAACTTTCCCACTCGTGGCTTAGTCAAAACTCTTCCGTCCTTCGATGTGCGTCGCATGGCTATAACCTTTTAATCTCTCGCCGTTGTGGCTCTCAAACCAGCTAAGCACCTGAAGTGAAAAGCGCTCCACCGCCGATGCGGGTCACGTGTCCATAGTCTTTTTCTTCCCGCCTTTACAGCTGTGCGAAGCTTTTGGCTTCTGATGTCAAAGTCCGTCCGACTTTCGATTGGGATTTTTCCCGCCCGTAGCTCAGGTCTTAGTTTTTCCGTTTCCCGGCATTGATGTTTTCTCCCAAGCCCGTAGGTGGACGAGACAGTGGCGCACCGGGCCATTTCTTGTGGATTAGCCATTAGTTAGTTTAATTTGACATTTGTTTAAAATGCAATCCTAGTTAATGATGCATATTGATTAACTGCAAGAAGATCCAAAAGACTGTTCATATTGCCACGGCGCGAAGGTACAGATAGGAGGCAGGATCGCAGGGGGCATGGGAAAAGTAAAGGACAAAATTGAAAGCAACAAAGGCACAGCTTTGAAAGGGCCGGCAGTTACTTAGCCGATCATGAGCATGCACAAAAACGATGAAAAAGAAGGATATGAAATGTTCGAAGAACCGAAAAGTCACAAGTTTGGGGGAGCCCAAGCGGTCAACTGTTTTGTTTAAATATTTGAAAGTGAGAAGTTACAGGGGATTTTTCCCTGGAAAAACTTGTTACTTAATGCTTGTAAGAGGAACTATTTCGTTTTACAACCAGAGACTGCAAATTTTTCCTGTTGGAGGAAGTGCTCTGTGGAATATGTCAATGTGATTAAATGAGCAATGTTGAATGTGAACTATTTCATTTTCAGCTGTGTCTCATTAGCTGTAAGAGCGTTCTAATTTCTTGAACCTATGTTCTTGTCTGAATGTTCTTCAGTACCTTTATGATGTCTTTTTCCACTATGAGTAATGGTAGTTTTAAATCTTGATGAGCTATCTTATCATATATACTTTTATTCATGTTTATATGTTTGGTTATAAGAACAGCTATCTGTGATTTGCCATAACACATGAACAGGGGTGCATTACTCATGAATTAATACCCATCTCTCTAGAGATAGTTTAGTTAGTATTTATTTTCTTGCATGATTTGGATGCTTGTGAGTGCTAATATGAGAGGTAAGAACCTGCGCATCACATTGTGACTACTCTTTGCATCTTTATCACCCTGCATTGTTAATTAGGCACGTGCATATCATACTTCGAGTCAAAAAATACAAAAATATACACGGTGGACCGGGCCGTAACCGGTAAAACCCTTTGTTTTTGTTACTTGACCTACGGTAGCCGGATCGCAAACCGGACGGATTCCCTATACCAAACAGTCACAGGCTAGTTGGGAACATTGACTAGGGAGAATCCCTTGCTCTTGTTGCCTACGATTTTCTAGGCCTCAACAGAGAGATTCAAGAATGAGCACACACAATTGAATCTGGCCCAAAGGTCCTTTGAGAAATGTAAACCATGGTACGTTCATATATGCATTGATTGAAACACATGTTGTTGTAGATACCATGTAGAATATGAATATTTTTAAGACACGTATAAACATATATTTTGTGATTTGCATACTAACCTTGAGCAAGGCTGCAATGAATCCGTAATACCACCGAATGCATCGAGAGATTTTATTGTCAGCATCATGTGTCCAAGGCATGAAGGACAAAAATACTATGGAAAATCATCTCTATATGGGAATTGTTCCAGGTAGAGTGGGTTTGCTCTTTTGAATTGTTGCATTCATGGAAGCGATGAGCATCAATTTGGTAATATGAGCATGGAGATGCAGAGCTTCAAGTATGTAACCTATCAATCAGATAGTGTGAAGGAAAGTTAAAAACATTGCATTGGTGAAGTCACAGTGCAAATAATTATTGCATGTTTTTCCTCTTACATGTCCAGTTTCTACATATACATTCTTTAAAGGTCGCAGTGTAATCCGACCCTTGTTTTCATGGAAACAGGTACGGGTATGTGATTTTTTTATGGAGTTCTACAAGAAAATCGAGCATTATGTTCAACGTGTGCATGTAGTGCGATGAAAGGATGAGAAGTACAGAAAATGCAGGGACAGCTTTCCCATTGGGACCATATTGTTAATTGTGGATTTTGTAAAAAACTACACCCTTCAACCACAAAATGAAATTCAGAGTCAATACTACCATTCCAACCAAGTCAGCATCATGGTACATATTACGTATAGGCATGGCCCTGAGAGTAGCATTAACAACTGGATAATACAGAACGAGACAAACTTTTACATAAGAGATGACAGATGCCATGATCTGCATTATGTGCAACACTATTTTCAAATTTTCTATGATCAGCTAAAGGAGGGAGATATACAGATGGATCAACATTGGATATGGTCAAATGGTTGTGCAGTCTAGTTCAAAAATTCCCGAGTCTTCCAATGGATGAGTATGTTACATAAGACTTATAATGTGTCACATATATGGAACTACTTTTAGACTGGGCATGGAAAAGGTGAGCTTGACAGGGTAAGTGCATGCATCAAGACCGCACTACGAAGGGAGGAGATGATGTTTACCAGAAACCCCCATATCAAAGATGTAGAATCCATAGTTCAATGGTGCTATGCAACAATGTGATACTGAACTATAGTGCAACATACATCAATAGGGGTAGGAAGGACAGTCAGGAATTTTTGGCATGTGGTTGACATAGATCGATCACATTCCTATAGTTGCGGCATAATACAAGGAACACATGGATTTCATTTGGTTCGAAACTCAAACAACCCCCTATTTGAAATATGGACACGGAAACTTGCTTGTTTTTGCATCCCTTGTAGCAGTGGTGAATGGGATGAATGTGAATGCATGGATTGGGTTGATGATTGGGATCATGTGTCACTTGTAGTAGACCCACATGTAGTCAGTGAAAGAACCCACTTAGAGTAGGGTCAATCAGCAATTTCGACAAACTATGACCATATCTCAAATCTTGTACAACCAAGACACATATATGCAGTTGTTTCCCCGAAAGACAATGAATGGGGCATGGATTATTGGTTGGCACGATGCATTCAAGGTAAGAAAATCCTGAATGGATCATTGCTTGATGATGAAGGAAATGAATTTCCTATTGGCTCAATGGTGGTTGAGGGTGAATATCTTACACTAGATAGGAAATCAAGAAGAATTAGTGGGCATGTATTCATGGATTAGAAACCATGTTCTATGGTATATCACTTCACAAACTTGATTATTGGAATGAACATCCATCTACAGACAATGCCAACCAAGAAATCAACCAAGGTACACTACTTCTTACCTCATTTAGAGCATGAGAGATTGATGGAGGAAATTAGCAACAAAGAGGATCCAGATGGCTATATTGAATGAGATTGGGTAACTGCGCTTACACTCCACTTGGGAGAAACCCTAGTTTTCAAAATATGGCCTAGATGCATGCCCAGGTCATGCAGAGTCAGGTGGGAGGCCACCCTAGCCATAATCCCATGCCACTATCCCAATGGACCCAACGGTTCATCCATCCTTAATTACACTTAATGTGAACTTGAGTTGACCTTTACCTAATTCCTTAAATTAAGATAAATAATCAGAAACCACTCAACCCATAAATAATAAAATTATCATAAACCCATCCATCCATTGGACGCATGAGAGTCAAGAACACTGGAAATTAATTACACTCGAAGGAACTGTAATCCATTCTAGTGGTATAAAAATGTTGAAAGGAGAGTGAGAGTATCAATGCACCAAATTATGTAATCGTGGGTATGAATTGTCAGCTTACACTTAATAATTTAATTGTCCAAACAGAATATTCTCTTCAAACAACATCTAGATACCAAATAACTAAAAAATGAATAGCATGCCAATGGTGTGGTCATTTGGAATGGTATTGTATTTTGGATGGATTTTGAAATACAATAAACTCAACCCTCATAGGTAACAATTATTCAGTTTTCCTTTTGAAAGGTACATTCATGCATGGAGTTATTATCTATGCCCTATGTTCAAGTGATATGATTAGAGACAATTGACTATTTTTCCCATCCTTTTCACACTACTTCTTGTTAGCCACTAAAGCTATGCAAGAATACAAATTTTCATCATTTGCATTCTCAATTCCTTCTATTCTTTTTAATTAGAGATTGAATTATTTGAATGTAACTTTTAGGTGAAAATATTTGATGCATGTATCATCAATAGACACCCTTCACTGATTTAATATTTCACCCATGTTTCTCTTACCTTTGCTAAAGGAGTTTAAAATATATGTCATTGCTATGATAAATAATACAAGAGCAATCCATAGTAGGTTTTTGGGTTTCCATTTAATATTGAAAAAAAATTCTAATGTGGTGCAAGAGACTTAAGCATGTGAGTAAAAACAATGTTGGTAAAAAGTGAGATATTATTGCAGCTAACTAAAACATGCTTATTTTTGTGGTCTTCCATTAGGCTTGTATTGCATGTTTTATGTTTAAAGTTTCTCCAAGATTGGAGGGAGGAAATATTGTTAGGAAACCAAAATCATGTCCTTCACAGGTTTGCTTACTCCAATATTTATATTGTTCTCTACATGTCATGCCTGGTAAACCACTATCTTTGCAACTTTCTCTCCAATTTTTGTTGCATCGGGATACTAATCAAAAACTAATTTCTCTGATATTGTAAAATGGTATTTGACTTGTGAATTATGCTTTCATCTCTAAATTTTAATTGTTATTCTAGTAAGTTTTTATCCTTCTTCTATTTGAGTCAATAATTAGAATTGAATGTGAAAGCAGAAGGTATAACATAGAGAAAGGTCAAATATTTTTTCATGTTTAAGAGATACAGTTTCTATCATATACCATATCTAAATACACCCATCTTGAGTCTTCTGGGACAACTCGGATTATGTCTTTCCAAGTAACATTTCTTCTATCTCTTTTCAGAGAAATATAGCTCCTTTCTTTCTTGCATATTAAGTGTTCGAATCAGGACATAGGCGACGGTAGAGATATGAGATAGTATACTTCCTTCCACATCAATGGAAAACAAATCAAATTCAAGAGATATCAGAGTTGGACTTGCTCACTATGGAGTATGACACCTGAGTAGTATGACAATTTTTTATTCCTTATGTCACGTATAATCATCATTCTCAATATTTGTTGTGTTGGACCCAAAGCCTTCAATGCAATTTGAATTCCCAATTCCTTCTTCAACCTTTTAATCATGCTCTTACCATTTCCAACAATTAGGATGTCATCCCTAACCAAGAGTGACCAAGTGTCCCTAAACGGAATTTTCATGCGACTTGCAACTCGACATAACTCAGAAATCGGAGGTCGGATCGATGCGATGTCGACTCTGTTGGTCTCCTCACACGCCATTACCTCTATTGGGCCCTCTCCACCGCTTTTGCATGGCACAGTGACTTCAATGTGCATCAGTTTCGTAAATTAGGGTTTTGCTCAATTTCCTTCAATGCAATTCTCACATTGTTGGGTCAACTCTGCAAAACCCTCCACCATGCCAGTCTTGGTGGTGTTCCCATATCGGCATTGGCCATACACACCTGTCAGATCCAAAGGCATGAAATCTTGCTGCTCCGTTTGGTTTTTCGCTCCCATACTGAGAGTGACCAAGTGTCCCTAAACGACATTTTCATGCAACTTGCAACTCGGCATAACTCGGAAACCAGAGGTTGGATTGAATATTCGTCGACTCCATTGGTCTCCTAGCATGCCATTACCTCTAGTGGGACCTGTCAACCATGTTTTCATGGCCCATTGACTCCATTGTGCATCAATTTCATAAACTAAGGTTTTGCTCAGTTTTCTTTAATGCAACTCTCACATTGGTGGGTCAACTCTGCAAAACCCTCCACCATGCTAGTCTTGGTGGTGTTCCCATATTGAAATTGGCCATACACACTTGTCGGAGCCAACAGCATGCAATATTGCTGCTCCGTTTGGTTTTTTGCTCCCGAACCGAGAGTGACCAAGTGTCCCTGAATGGCATTTTTATGCGACTTGCAAATCAACATAACTCGGAAACTGGAAGTCAGATCGATGAGACGTCAACCCCATTGGTCTCCTGGAATTCCACTACCTCTAGTGGACCCTCTCCATCATGTTTGAATGGCTCATTGACTCCATTATGCATCAGTTTCATAAACTAGGGTTTTTCTCAGTTTCCTTTAATGCAACTCTCGCATTGGTGGGTCAACTCTGCAAAACCCTCCACCGTGCCAATATTGGTAGTGTTCCCATATCAGCATTGGCCATTCACACATGTCGGAGCCAATGACATGCAATCTTGCTGCTCTATTTGGTTTTTCGCTCCCGAACCGAGAGTGACCAAGTGTCCCTGAACGACATTTTCATGCGACTTGCAACTCGACATAACTCGGCAACCAGGGGTCGGATCGATGAGCCGTCAAATCCGTTGGTCTCTTAGCATGCCATTGCCTCTAGTGGGCCCTCTCCACCATGTTTTCATGGTCTAGTGACTCCATTGTGCATCAGTTTCGTAAACTAGGGTTTTTCTCAGTTTCCTTCAATGCAACTCTTGCATTGGTGGGTCAACTCTACAAAACCCTCCACCGTGCCAGTCTTGGTAGTGTTCCCATATCAGCATCAACCATACACACTTGTCAGAGCCAATGACATGAAATCTTGTTGCTCCGTTTGATTTTTCGCTCCCGGACCGAGAGTGACCAAGTGTCCTTGAACGACATTTTCATGCGACTTGCAACTTGACATAACTCGGCAACCAGAGGTCGAATCGATGAGTTGTTAACTCCATTGGTCTCCTGGCATGCCATTACCTCTAGTGGGCCCTCTACACCACATTTTCATGGCCCAAGGACTCCATTGTGCATTGGTTTCGTAAACTAGGGTTTTGCTCAGTTTCCTTCAATGCAACTCTCGCATTGGTAGGTAAACTTTACAAAACCATCCACTGTGCAAGTATTGGTAGTGTTCCCATATCGGTATTGACCATATACACCTTTTGGAGCCAACGACGTTCAATCTTGCTGCTCCGTTTGGTTTTTATCTGCTGGACCACGAGTGACCAAGTGTCCCTGAATGACATTTTCATGCGACTTGCAACTCAACATAACTCAGCAACCAGAGGTCGGATCGATGAGCCGTCAACTCTGTTGGTTTTTTGGCATGTCATTACCTCTAGCGATCCCTCTCCACTGTGGTTTCATGGCCCAGTGACTCCATTGTGCATTGGTTTCGTAAACTAGGGTTTCACTTAGTAGATTTATTGATGTTGTAATTTGTTGTAACAAGAGGTTCTGGATATGTTATATGCTTGGAAATAGTTCCCTAAGGGATGTATATTCATGGTGTTAACGTACACTTGGACTAGGGTTTATTTTGTTGGGTTGCCTTGTGATATTAGGATGAAGATAAGTGAAATATTGGGCCATAGTGACCACCTTCACACACATGTTGAGGAAAAGCAAAAGAGCATAGTAACCACCTTGGCACACATATTGAGGATAAGCGTTGGAGTATTGTAATCACCTATGACACATATGTCGAGGAGAATTGGGAACAAGAAGATGTGGTACACAACTAGAGGAGGAATGCATTACATGAGGAAAGTTGGATATGCATGAGGACACTAGGGTTTATATATGTAAGTAAAACTTGGAGAAGGAGATATAATACTAGAGGAATTGATGGTTGTCTTGTAGAATCTATAGCTCTTGTTGTGAAGGAAAAGGAGGTATAATTAGTGTTCCAACCTTGTAGAAGATACAAAGAAAAGAGCTAATGTCTTTGGTGATATTGCAGTCTTGTTCTTGTGTGATACATGGAGGTTAGGGAAAGACCATGGAAAAATTAACTTGATAAGTCTCGAGCTTATTTTGATTCCTTGCTTAGAAGAATATTTTTTTAAGTTTAGTTGATTTTCCATGGAGGTCTTGGTGCTTCTATTGATGCAATAGACAAAGACCTAGGGTTTGAGGAATCATCCTAGGATAGACATGTTGATGTTGAAACTGGTGCTAGAATTGTCTAAAATTCCATGTGCTTCTATGATGAAATATTATTAGGGTTTATAAACCCTAACGAGGAAAACAATTATAGTGTGGATACCTTAATGACAACAATGATAGTTTGGGTCTAGCTTCACTTATGGTTTCCAAATATATATACATACATATCATATATATACATATACATAAGAACTATTTCAGTTGTCCAAATATTGTGTACTTGGAGATTTGAATTTTAGCTTATATTATCTTTATGATTGGATAGATTCTAGCATTGGTTATGCATGCTAATTTGAGATAATTTTGGGTTGAGTTTTTTAAGTAAACTTTAATGGTGTTTATTTTGTTAGATATCCTAAGTGCAAACCTTTGGATAGGTCATCGTGCACTTATGTACACCCAAAGAGAACATATCTCTACCAAAGGAAGGATCAATAGGGATGACAAGATAAAGTGGGTGGGTAAGATAGGAAGGAAAGGAAGTGACCTTAGGCTATGATAGGTGGGTAAGAAGGCTATTAGGGCTTCCCTAAATAGGATATTATAATCAAGAAGTTAGGGTACCTTAGGATAATTTAGTGGTGTGTCTTATGGTTGCCTACTAGGTAGTATTACAATCTAGTTTGATAGGTAGTCCTAGGGTTAGTAAAGGTTAGAAAATGGAGTAGAAGTCCTATTGATATGGACAAGGCAAGTCCAAAACACATGTAAGATGAAGATGAGCTATGTTTTACTTATTTCACTATGGTTTATAAAAGGAGTGCTCATGAAGCTCTAACCCTAGCTTATGTGAAATAATCCATGCTTAAGCTTTGAAGTATTTCATTTGATTACTCTATAAATAATATGTGACATATGACTACAAATCCTAGGCATGCTCATATACAAGCAAAAAGGTAATTTATAAGAGGCCACAAGATATTGTTGGGTAGGGTTGGTGTTAGGTTTCCCTCCTAGGTTTAGGGTTTCATCATTGATTCTAAACCCTAGGTTATGCATGTTAACCCCAAAACACCATTTGGCTCAGGGTTTCCTCATTGATTATAAATCCTAGGTTATGGATGCTAACCTTTAAACTTTAGTTAGGGTTAGGGTTTCCTCATTGATTCTAAACCCTAGTTTATGCATGCTAGCCCTTAAATCGTTAAAATTGCAACAAGTACAATAGATCATTAAAATTTCAAGTGCTCAATAGATCGTTATAGAAGACACATATTCATGAACTTGTTTCATTTTTTATTTGTCAAGGAAGAACCATTTTTATGGGACATTATCATCATATTATACAAATTCAACCTCTTCTGCAACCGACATGCATTGAAATAGACCCCAATCAATCCACTTTTCATGAAGATAGGACTATCAAACTAAGAATGATTTCCAGCCAAGTCAAAATGATTATGGCAGTCCAAAACACTAATTTCCCGCTTGCCAAAATGAGTGTACAATCCCAAATGCAAGTACTAATGATAAAATAGAGTTGAAATGACACTTTGAATTAGTGAAAGGTACCATCAAAACAAAAGTATTTCCATCCAAGCATTTAGCATTATGATAGTCCTATATTTCACTTTTTAACTTTTCAAGAAAAAGGTACAATATTTTTAAGTAAACATCAGTGATAAACAATTTTATAAGTGTCAAGTTTACAAGCCAATGGGACTCTTAAACCAAATCAAATTTCCAGTCAAGTAAAATGTCTTATGATAGTCCAAGATGTAACTTCCAGTCAAGTAAAATGTCTTATGACAGTCCAAGATGTAATTTCCAATCAAGTAGGAATGATAAGAAGTATTTTCACTTGGCTTTTGATGACACAATGACTTGCAATCAATTCAAGGCCTTTTCTAGTATTTTGCCAAGTTATGGATGTTTATATACCACTGTCAAATTTGTTTAAGTATGGATGGGAATGCTGGTTTAGATAAAGTCCCTTTAGGGTGTCTTTGTGCCACTTTAAATTGGGTTATGGACAAATTTGAGGTGAGGCGTTAGTGAGTGGGTAAGATAGGAAGGAAAGGAAGTGAGTTAGTGGTGTTCTAGGGCTGTTCAAAATGGATATTATAGTTAGAGATATAGGGAGAGCCGTGGGGGTCTAAGTAGTGTGGAAATGAAAGGAATAAATCTTACTTTAGAGGGAAAGGTAGTATTCTAGGGCAAGGGTTTTAGCAAGGGTTAGGCTAGAAAAGAATGATTTAGGTGTGTCTTATGGCTACCTTATAGGTAGTATTACAGTCTAGTTTGATAGACAGTCCTAGGGTTAGTCAAGTTTAGAAAATGGAGTAGAAGGACAAATGAGAGAATAATTACTATGTAAATACCAAAGGCAAACAAGTGCTTTCTATTGAAATTTGGAAAATGAATAATACTGTAGGTGTTAGTATGTTGGTTCAATATGAGTTAGGGTTCTATAGGAGTTAGAGTTCAATTATCATTGTTATTATATAATAAAAGGCAAAAATTATAAATAAGTATGCAAATCTGTAATAAAAGGCAAAGTAATATAAAATTATAAAATGATATATTAATATACAAAAAATTCCAATCATATACAGTAGTACCGAAAAATGGAACATCATTCACAATGTCTATACAATGGCAACTCATGCTGTATACAAAATATGGCAACTCGTGCCCTATGGAAACTCATGCCAAAATGCCACATCATGGCTAGTGTACATAGGAGGGTATCTCAATCCTCCTTCCCACCCTCAGAGCTCACAGGTGCATCTCCAAAATTGATCTTCCTCTTCTTCGAGCTAGAGGAAGCTCGGTTCTTATGGCCGCTTCGACCACCTCCCCTTGGGCTCTGAAATGACAACAATCAAATGTAAACTCCTACAGGAAATTATACAAGTATAAAACACAATTTAAAAATCAAAATTATGTTTTCAAATTTTAAATAGCTCACTTGAGACGAGACCATAAGTGGTGAGTGGGCTACCCTCCTCCATGATCCAAGTCTCTTGGCAATGCCACCCTGCAACATTTAAACAGTAAGATAAGTCATACAATTTACTGCCTATCTTAATTTTTTTAATATTGCACGATATTTTCATAAACTAATCAAACTCACCGTGAACACAGCAAGCTGGTCCTGGGGGCTGGTAGGTGGAACAATCGGTTGGTCCTCAGGGGTGGCAGGTGGAGCAGTGGGCTGTAAAACCTGCTCTGATGCTAGGGTGGATGTTATAGTGGAGGATGTAGCCACATCGATGTTGGCTACAACACTAGGGGGCATGGTGGGAGAGGGCATGGACTGGAGTGGGCGAAGTGGTGATGTACGATGATAAACGCCAACTGGTTGTAGAATGGAACGGGCCACCCTAGAAGAGGAAACGAGGGTGGTGGGGAAACATGGGGGAGGGGGATGAGGTCTGGGATGGGGTATAGGGATGGGTGAATGTGGATGGATGGTGTAATGTGGTTGGATGGGGGAGTGTAGAAACATGGGAAACTGCAAGGGAGGGGGTGGATGGGTGGGCAGGGGGGGAGCTGGATGGAAATGTGGTGGTGGGTGGGAGGCAAGGGATGGATGGAACAAGGTGGGGAGGGATACAGGGAAAGGGACATGTATTCCAGGGGATACACCTGGCATATATGGTGGGAAAAAGGCTGTCAGTGTAGAGATAGTGACATCGACATGCCTATGTATTTGGACATGCATACATATTCATCGCATCGTGTATTAGTACATAAAAAATTTAACTATACAAATCTAAGCCATCAAAACTGAAATTAAATTTATAATTTATTACAAGATACTTGCTCATGAGGGGATCTATTGATCCCCGGTGGGGATGGATGGTCACTCAATCTTGCAGACACCTGTTCATTTGCACAAAAATATTTAGATTCAATTACTAGATATTAAGTACATTGGACGACAAGATTAACTACTAACATTAAATTTAATTACTGAAAGAAAACTACCTGTGTGTATGGTGTCGCGATTTCCTGTGCAACTTCCATGGCTTCATCTAGGTTGAAGGAACCAGCATCCTCCCACCTAGGTCTTGGAGACTTGGCACTGAATAGCTGTACATTAAAAAAAATCAATTCATCAACATCTAATTATATGTTAAATTTATTAGAAATTATGAGATTGCATAACATATAATCAATACTTGAACATTAAATAAAACAATAACTAACCTGGTGTAGGTAGCTCTCTGTAGCATGCTCCTACATGGGAACCTGGCATGGATGCCCACAATGAGAACAACAATGTTGCACTGGTCCCATCGAGATGGATGGATCAACTTGGCTACCACCTGTATCTTCTCTCCCTCGCCCACCACTAGCAAGCCGTGCAGAATTATGTCTCTCAAAGGGGTCCTACTCGCTCTGCGAAGAAATAGCCACAAATGTGGTATGCCTGAGAAGGTGTCATGTGGCACATATGACGAACTCATGGATCTCACCTAGCCCGCTAGCTAACCCAGGTGGTTGAGGACGCGGGTTAGGCTCTCTCCTAGGTGCAGAAGGTCCTCTGAGTGGGTTTCGATGGGCGTGAGGTCGATCTTGGGCTGAGCCAAAACCGACACCCTGGAACTCGGTGATGTTGAAGTAGTTCACACGGAACATTAACATAAACTTGGCCCACCGTTTCCTGAGAAAATACTGTGGGACCTCGACATTGTTGCATGGAGGCTTGTCAAAAAACATGAACCATCTCTTCCTCAATTTATCTCTCCATGGCTGGTAATTAGACCAGCCCATGCAAACTCGCCTCTTCCTCACATTTGGAGGTTGTCCTGTTCTTGTATTTGTAAATTTGATCCACAGTTGGGCTTTTGTGATATTCAGGTTTTTTATATCCTCTTTGGATATACCAGTGCTATAATGCTCTCTCATTCGAGCCCTATATTTGCTCAAACCGGTTATCTCATTGTGGAAAATGTTGATAGATTCTATTATATTTTGTAGTGATGTGGCGACGAAAACTCGAGAGGGTTCCCTAGTGTTCTTCAATTCATCACTCAAAATTCTTAATTGGTTTAAATCCCCGTGTAATTCGTCTTCAGGGTTTTCTTGTTTTAATTCAGGGTTTTCTTGGTTTAATTAGGGGTTCTCTTGGTTTAATTCGAGGTTTGGGTCCTCTGATTGGTTTTTTTCAATCCTTTCTTAGCATGGTTCATTGGTATTTGTCATTGTGTTTAGGTAATTTGTACCTCCATTATCAAATTTTTCTCGTTTCAATTGATTTTCAAATTTTTTTTAATTTTGTATTTTATTTGAAAAACAATACAAAAAATCGAAATAAACAAAAAAAATTGCATTCCTACTCTACTTACCTTACTCCAACGTTGTTTTAGGCAAGTTGGACAATTTCATTGGACTCCTTGGGGGTCGTTTTCGTCTCCTTGGGGGTCGTTAACGCCTCCTTGTGCGCTCGCGGGTGGGTAGAAAAAAAAGAATTGTTGCCTATTTTGTTTTTTTTTACATAGAGGCACGCACACGTCCCAGTGTGTGATCATGCCAAACTTGCATGTGTGCACGCATAAGCATGCATGCGCGCTCTGATTGTCCATGCTGGAAATCCAGTGTGGAAGTTCGCCACTACCGAAGAAAGAGCGCGTGCGTGCATCTAGGAGGTCTGTGTGCATTATTGTTTTTACCCGCTTGTGCGCTCCCATTGCATCATATTTGGGTAGCAGGTTCTTGTGGGCACCCAGGTGGTAGTGTCACTTCTTACACCATAGGCAGGGGTGATAGTCTATGAGTATCACTTTTTGCCAAGCTCCTAAGGGTGATAGTGCTAGAAAACTAATCCTCATGGGTAGAAGGATCAGCGTCTCAAGATAACACATATAATAGACTCAATTATCGTAGACGGTGTCAAATAATGGTATAACACAACAAAATAATCCAAACACTTACACTAGCTAAGGTGAGATTACCATGATCTAGTGATGCATTACAACATATCTTGTCGTGTTATATGAAAACAAAAAATAATAATCCTAAAATAATATATGTTGACAAATGATTGAAAGTTATACATGTTTGATGTTTTGTAGATATTTTGATTTAATTTGATTTATAATGAAAATTAGTACATGACGATGATGATGATGATATTATCATTTCTTGAGACCAGCATTGATTTATCATAACTTTATAATGAAAAATATTCTTTATTGATTTATTTTGTTTCTAACATCAAATAACTTGCAAATAACTTGATAATAAGATCATCAAGCTCACTTTGGTTTAATGAGTTAGCACATTATATATCCCTTTGGTTTAGTGAGTTAGCACATTATAGATATTTGTAGTGTGGAATTTATTTTTTAAATGAGATCTAATATTTGGGTAGGTTGTGTGCTCCAATAGAAAACTGTTGTGAGATTTTACCTTCTTAGAATTACAAACTTCACAAAAAGTCCCCCCATTTATTTAAGAATCTAATGAGTGTTTATTCTTATTTGGATTTTTTTTAGCTAGCAATGGTAGAGAGAATTTTGTTCTTCAACATAGAGTTAATGATCTCCTTCTAGTATATCGCCTTTTTCTTATTCTCTATCTCATTGCAACACCATAATTTCTCTTTAAATTTCATTCTAATAATTGTACTATTAATCGTGTCAATATTCTAAAGTGTTTCCTCTTCAGTATTCCTAATAGGTAGCATCGCTAGTCCATTCTCTCTTGAGCCTTGCATGTATTTAACTAGTGTTTACTACTAAGAGGGGAGCTTCTCTTTCTTAAGGTCAGTCAAATTATACTTGTACAATTCTATTTCCTTATCATAGCCTTACTTTCCATATGTAGGAGACTAGACTCTAAAAGAATGATAGGGTAAGGCATATTCTTTTTAATTATAAGAATTTTTATTTCTATATTTTCTGAATATTCCTTCATTTATCCCTAGACATACTACACCCCTAATCTCCATTACCTCCTTACAAGATAATTCGGATATCATGTATGTCAAAGAGAAACTTATTTTTCTCCCAAATTTAAAACTTGACTCCTTTGCAATTATATTTTGACCAATTTTCAAAACTACAATGCTAATTTAACTTATGATAGAATTCAATTCCAAGAAGGGACTCTTCTAGGTTGTTGTTATCATTAACAAAATTAGGGTATGCGATACATGGAGACTCAATGATCATTATCCTTATAAATTCTACACACCCTACTTCCTCTCAGAATTCTTCTAACTTGTCTATATAAATTCCAAAAGGATTGAGGATAAAGAACAACTTGTCTATATAAATTCCAAAAGGATTGAGGATAAAGAACAACCTTGCTTGACCCATATCTAAAACTAGTTTCTTCCAACTAACCCTCATTACTTTTAAGTTTGAAAATGACTCTCTCATGCAACTTTATTGTTGCATCTCTCTAGTCAAAGGGGACCCTAATATCTTCTAGCATCTCAAAAAGGTTATTTGAATGAGCCATACTAAAAATAAAAATTGAAGTTAACCAAGTAACACAAGAGATTTATTTTATGTTTAAATGTCACTCTTCAATTATAATCTCAAGAATATATAATGATTTGGAGTATAATGGTAGCTTCCAAAACTAATTCACTCATTAGTTATCTTATCTTGATTTGAAATCCACATGCTAATTTTCTTTCTAAAATTATACCATACAACTTAGCCATGAGAGAGTCAAATAGGAACAATTTGGCTTTCTAGACTTTCTAAACAAAGCTTATGAAAAAAATTAGTTGAGTACTATATCGAAAAGCTTCTGAAAATAAAAATTAAGATTAAACCTATATATTTAAAATTTATGCATGGTAATCTTCAACATCTTTAATTTAATTCAACTTCTTTAATAAATAAATAAATAAAACATATTTAAATAACGAAAAAATAAATTGAAATAATTTTACTATTATTTAAAATGGTAAATATTAAGTGATTTATAGTTTTTTTTTTTAAATATAAGTTTCAATCTCTACTAACATTATTACCTTTGTTATTAACTTTACTAGTTAAAAATATTATAAAAATATTTTAAATTGATTTTTTTTTAATTTCTCTTGCTTTCTATTTTACCTAATTGCTTGCCACATGTTTACACATTTTCAGAGCTTCGGTAATTCCGTGTTGAAAGTGTCGATCAATTTCGAGACATTGAGTAGTGTCGACGATCTGAAAACGTTTGATTTAATCATCATTAATGCAGTTATCTTCCATATTGTAACTGAAAAGTAAACGTTTGAGATCTTCAATAATAAGCCTTTCAAAGTGTTCACCATATGCAGGTTCCTGAAAAAGGTGTAATGCAATATTGGTTGTATCCATACAGACCAAAACCAAAAATGACAGCTAGCATAATAGAATTAGCACAAGCTCAGTGATAGATGTAATTTTATTACCCCATAGGGCTACTTAAGAGATTGTATGAAATCGCCATTCCATAGATTTCCATGATGATGAGAAGCCATGGGTGATTCGCTGTTGTTCAATTTGGTGACCGGTGAGAAAGATTAAAAAACCTGCTGCGCCATAACTTCATCTATTGCAACAAAACTAGTCTCTGCGCGTATGTAATATTGCTTGCTTCTTTATAAAAAAATAAAAATATATTATTTTTTTTTATGATTACAGAGTAGGAGCTTCAAGGAGAATGTAGCAAGGTTGAATTCCATCGATGCATTGTTTCCTTGGTCTCTACTAATTGGTCTCTAGTTTTAGGGGCACATGCTGAGCTTGAATGTGCTAGCCATAATTCATAATCGTTCAAGTATTAATGAATAAAAATTCCTGTTCTTTATCCAATTTGGAATATTATAGATATTGTCTCTATTGTATTTGTTCCTTAAGGGTTGTTTTAATTATAGCACTAGGAAAGTCCTTAAATGCTCTTTCTTTGTTTCACATTGTTTAAAAGCTCGTAGAAATAAATGGCTCTCTTCTTTTTCTCTTTCTATTCTATCTTTTGGGAAGGTTGCTTAGGCTTAGATAAACCTCATGTTCTACGTGCTTAGAGGTCAGTAGGAAGTTGGTGAGGTCAGGCCACTTTGAATGGGAAAAGAATGCAAGCTATCCTCCTCGCTCCTTCTCAGATTCCTCTTTCTTTCCAATAAAGAAATAAAAAATATATATTCCTACTCAACTCAATTAATTGCTTCAATTCTTGTTGCTCCTATTTATAATGCAACTAGATAAATTATTTCCTTTACTCCTAAAGCTACTAATGCTTCAGGTGAATAAGCTTAAATCTCTCAACCTAGGTTTGGATCTAGTTACTATGGCTCTAGTTCTTTACAATCATAAGTTCTACTACATTAACCTTAACTACTTTCTCTGTTGTTTTCTATCGAACAATTCTACCTACGAACAATGCATAAGGAAATTGAAAGGAAAAAGAATAAAGCGGATTCCTCTTTACTCACAGCTTGAAGTCAGAAACCAAGCAGATTTCATGAAAACAAATCTCTGATTCATCATGTAACTCTTGAAAGAATTTAGAGGCACAAGAATGCCTAGGAATCTACCAACCTGTTTTGGTTAAACCGGGAGTGGCCAATTACTATGAGCGGTGCCATGAGTAGAATAAGAGGTTGGTCGCACTGGTGCTTTAGTTTAGTTATAGTCCAATATGAACATATTTTGTGTTTTTGAAAGGGTTTGTGTTATAATACTTTCGGGTATATATAAATGAGAGATTTGAGGACGTTGTTGAGCAAGGAGATTATTACCCTGTCGTGCCAGTCTATAAACAGTAAATTGATTGATGGACGTTCAATCCAAATAAGCATACAGAATATACCTCTCTCATCTCACATTTCTTAATTAGCTTATATTTCAACTGGTTTTTTGTTAGCGAACCACAATTTCAGGGCCAAATTTGAATTTCAATCATAGGTTCCAGGCCGAGGATAGGTTTCAGCTTTGTAAATTCTTTGAACAGTGTTTTCATTTCTAGTTTTTTCTACATATCTAATCATTTTAACTAATGTTGTCGCATGGAGTTGTGAAGATTTTAAATTCTTTCATATGCATGTAGCCTCTACTTGGAGATAAAAGGCATTAGTTTTTAATTGATAAACCAGCTTATCACCCATACTTTCATAAAATAATTATTTTGACATACATAAGGGTTCTGATCTAGCTCTGATACTAGTTCATTGAGGTGGTGGTGGTGGTCACAGATTACCTCAAGCCCAATTACACTTGATACGAACCAAAAGTCATAGTTAACAGCCCTTAGTGGAGGAGCTAGGAGGATGATATCTTTATACCTGATCATCAAACGAAAACACTGATAAATTTTAATTCTTTGATTAAAATTTATAACTCTATTCCTATGCTGATAGAACAAGGGTTTCAAGCAACAAGTCGAGTTATGAATTCCTTAGAAAAATACTTGAAAGTAAATAGCATATTTTGCATCTTGTCACAACAAAATAACTAGCTTTTTATAGGGATGATGTAAATGCTAGACAAAGAACTTGGTTAAAGGGATGCTTACTCGATTTGAGACAGACAGAAATATAATGGTGCCCAGGTATGGCCTTATGTCCTATTTCTTCTTTCAAGCTAAGTAAATAGTTGGTATGGGATTCCCATCACTCTATTCAAGTGCGTTTAGCAGCAAATTGGACTGCACATGAGGAAACTCAAATCGTGCACCAGTGCACTTAGCAGCAACATAAGCGCAGCAATATGTTGGACTAGACATGAAGAAACTGAGATCCTGCAACAACATTTGCATTAGAGCTATCCATATTGGCTTGTTCAGAGCGCCTAGATTTTGTTGCACGGTTATGGACAACTCAAGAATGCAATTGAGCATGGTCTTGACAGCTCAAGAATGAAAAATAATGCATTTAAGCCTGGTCTTGACATTTGGATGATTTTTGTATTTTTGTGGTGGTTATCAGAAAGGAAGTGAGGCAGTTGTATGGTAATGAGGCAGTCGTATGAGTAAGGCACGGTGATAAACAATGGTGTTACTTAATGTGTCTCCACGTTTAACATTTAATTTTATGAAGTAATGCTAACATGAAGTTAGCATTAATCCACTTATTATGTACATACAAATAGATATCATAAATAGATACAAGCTTCTTAACTTGAAACATAAGAATTGTTAAAATCAACTCTGTCTATCCTCGGGATGAGGCCAAATAAGAGTAAGAATTGTTTGATTGGACAAAACAAAGGTGTGCAATATAAACTTGCAGAAACTTTGGATAATAGGTAAATTATGCTTGGTTTTTGTGCAAACTAATAATAAAAACTTTGGATAAAATGTAATATATGCTTGGGTTTTTTTGCAAACTAATAGCAAAAGACGGCAAGCCGTTTCATAGAGTCACTGCTTGTCATTAACTCTCTTATCTTGATTTGCAATCTACATGCGAATTTTCTTTCTAAAATTATACCATACAACTTAGCCATAAGAGAGTCAAATAGGAACAATTTGGCTTTCCAGACTCTTTAAACAAAGCTTATGAAAAAAATTAGTTGAGTACTATATTGAAAAGCTTCTGAATATAAAAATTAAGATTAAACCTATATATTTAAAATTTTTGCATGGTGATCTTCAACATCTTTACTTTAATTCAACTTCTTTAGTAAATAAATAAAACATATTTAAATAATGAAAAAATAAATTAAATTAATTTTACTATTATTTAAAATATTAAATATTAAGTGATTTATAGTTTTTTTTTAAATATAAGTTTCAATCTCTACGAACATTATTACCTTTGTTATTAAATTTTCTAGTTAAAAATATTATAAAAATATTTTAAATTGATTTTTTTTAATTTCTCTTGCTTTCTATTTTACCTAACTGCTTGCCACGTGTTTACACATTTTCAAAGCTTCGGTAATTTCGTGTTGAAAGTGTCAATCAATTCTGAGACATTGAGTAGTGTCGACGATCTGAAAACGTTTGATTTAATCATCATTAATGCAGTTATCTTCCATATTGTAACTAAAAAGTAAACGTTTGAGATCTTCAATAATAAGCCTTTTAGAGTGTTCACCATATGCAGGTTCCTGAAAACAGTGCAATGCAATATTAGTTGTATGCATACAGACCAAAACCAAAAACGACAGCTGGCATAATAGAATTAGCACAATCTTAGTGATAGATGTAATTTGATTACGCCATAGGGCAACTTAAGAGATTGTATGAAATCGTCGTTCCACATATTTCCATTATGATGAGAGACCATGGGTGATTCGTTGTTGTTCAAATTGGTGACTGATGACAAAGATTCAGAAACCTCATGTGCTATAACTTCAACTATTGCAACAAAACTAACCTCTGCACGTATCTAACATTGCTTGCTTCTTTATAAAAAAATAAAAATATATTAAGTTTTTTTATGATTACAGAGCAGGAGATTCAAGGGGAATGCAGCAATGTTGAATTCCATTGATGCATTGTTTCCTTGGTCTCAACTGATTGGTCTCTACTGATTGGTCACTAGTTTTAGGGGCACATGCTGAGCTTGAATGTGGCAGCCATAATTCATAATTGTTCAAGTATTAATGAATAAAACTTCATGTTCTTTATCCAATTTGGAATATTATAGATATTGCCTCTACTGTATTTCTGCCTTAAGGGCTGTTTCAATTATAGCACTAGGAAAGTCCTTAAATGCTATTTCTTTGTTTGACATTGTTTAAAAGCTCGTAGAAATAAATGGCTCTCTTCTTGTTCTCTTTTCGTTCTGTATTTTGGGCATGTTGCTTAGGATTAGATAAAGCTTGTGCTCTAGGCGCTTAGAAGTCAGTAGGAAGTTGGTGAGATCAAATCGCTTTGAAGGGGAGAAGAAGGAAATATATCCTCCTCGCTCCTGCTCAGATCCCTCTTTATTTCCAATAAAGAAATAAAAAATATCTATTCCTACCCAAATCAATTAATTTCTTCATTTATTGTTTCTCCTATTTCTAATGCAACTAGATAAATTGTTGCCTTTGCTCCTAAAGCTAGTAGTGCTTCAGGTGAATAAGCTCAAAGCTCTCAACCTGGGTTTGGATCTAGTTACTATGGCTCTAGTTCTTTACAATCATAAGTTCTACTGCATTAACCTTAACTACTTGCTCTATTTTTTTCTATCAAATAATTTTGCCTACGAACAATGCATAAGGAAATTGAAAGGAAAAAGAATAAAGTAGATTCCTCTTTACTCACAGCTTGAAGTCAAAAACCAAGCAGATTTCATGAAAAAAAATATTTGATTCATCGTGTAACTCTTGAAATAATTTAGATGCACAAGAATGCCTAGGAATCTACCAACCTGTTTTGGTTAAACCAAGAGTGGCCAATTACTATGAGCGGTGCCATGAGTAGAATAAGAGGTTGGCTGCACTGGTGCTTTAGTTTAGTTCTATTCCAATATGATAGTCCAATATGAACATATTTTTTGTTTTTTAAAGAGTCGGTGTTATAATAATTTTGGGTATATATAAGTGAGAGATTTGAGGACATTATTGAGCAAGGAGATTATTACCCTGTCATGCCTGTCTATAAATCGTAAATTGATTAATGGACATTCAATCCAAATTAGCATACAGAATCTACCTTCTCATCTCACATTTCTTAATTAGCTTATATTTCAACTAGTTTTTTGTCAAAACCCCAAATTTTCACAAAAATTTAAAATTTTGAGATAGCATAAAATGTTACAGTTGTAGTTAGATAACTGCTAGAAGCTATTATAAGATATGAAATAGAAAAATAAAAGTAACCTATTAAATTTAACACATAAAAATTAATCTTGTTTTAATTTTGATATGTGATGTAAGTAATCTGCATTTGATTAATTAGTTCTTCTGATGGTTTGAATGTCAAGTAGGTGAGGAGTCATTTTCTAGGCGGGGCTTACTTAGCAACTGCTAATGTATATGGATTTTCTGCATCTTTACAGGCTTGACAGGTAATTTTTGACCCAGTTAAAAGTTTATTAAGGCGTTTTAACCAGATATACTTCTTTAGCATAGAAATATACTACTAGTGTAAAGATTCTACTTTGAAGACTCAATAATCCCCAAGGTAAAGTTTTGTTTCTTCTATTTGATTCACAATACTATTTTACTTAGTCTCTGTATCATAGAGCTTATTAATGTCGCCCTACTATTTGTCTCTTATCAATAAGATCTTTAAGATAGATAAAGATTTCTTTTTAACGTTACTCTAATTGATTTCCAGTTTTAGAAAAGCTCATGATAATAGTTCATAACTCCTCCTTAGAAATAAGAGTCTACTACTATTATCATGATAATAATTAAATCACTTCTTATCAATGTATAAATGGACTTATGCCCTTCGGAACATAAGCCTTAAATCTTCTTTTTAACTCTATTTCAATTAGGACTCCACATGGTTAAAATTATCAGCTTATCATCGTGATTGGAAATCCCATTTTCTTTATGACAAACATTATGCGATGACTTCACATTACCCTACTATCTATTGAATTGTAAAAGTAGTGCAATAAAATCCTAGATAGTTTATTATCTTAAACTCTAAATTCTAACTTAACCTTGATCCAATTTGACTTAGAACTTGGTAAGCACTGTGTTGTCCGCCGATTGCACACCAGCAGCAGAAATATTTCGAAAGCTGTCTCCTCACTTAGGAAAGTGGGAGAGGTGTGACCTTAGGGGAAAGCACAGAGCTAGGTACTGTCACATACTCCTAGCTCCTCTGTTTAGGCTAACTCCTAACGAAGCCAAGGGGGGTAGTCCCTACAAAAGAGTTTCTATGGCTCTTAAGTTGTTAAAGTGTTTTGATTAGTTGCGGATGCGGATGGGTGTTGTTTAGGAGTTATTATGATTTGAAGTGTTTGTTTATTATGAATAGGACACTAAATCAAAAGCAATCCACGTTGCTAACAAGAGATTACAAAGATAAGCAAAAATTCTAGACTTTAATAGTGCATTCAGAGAAAGAAATTATGATAAACCATAGACCATTGATCAAATAATATGATTATGCAAATTAAAAAGGACCAATGCCTTATGGAATCAATGAAGCTGAAATGCGCCAGAGAATTAAACACAAGTCTAGAAATCAAGCTAGTGAATGTTAGGCGATGCGAGTGCTCTTGGTAGGTTTTAAGGTTTTTATGTGTTCTTGATTAAGGTGTCAATGAAGGTTTATCAAAGCCGGGAGACTCTTCTAAGTTTCCTCCGTTTAAGACATGTCGGGCCCACCCAGTATCCCAGGCTGATATTGTCAAGTGACCAGCTAGCCGAGAATCTAAGACAGCGGGAGGTTCTGGTGCCTCTACTAGGAAGTACTTTGGAAGAATCCCTACAACGTCGGTGTGTTGGTTATAGGGTGTTAAGTATTGTTAGGTTACTCTTGCAGGGTTTAAATATCCAGTGTCATTTTCTGGGTACTCCGATCTGAGATCGGTCAAAGCATACTCCGGCAAGGAGGGAAGGAGTTAATTAATTAAAGGGGTGTGTGTTGCAAGTTTTATTAAATTAATTAATTAGGTCTCTTCGACAGAGAGCGCTCTTGACCCCGTCTTATGACAATGGTTCAAGAGACTTATCTAATCTAAGATGCCTAATGCAGGGATATGCGGTTCTATGAATGCTCTCCGATAGAGAGTGCTCTTGACTTGTGTTACTGCAAGTTCAAGAGTCTTACTTAATTTGTTAAACTTGAAAAAGACATAGAACATAAAAAATCTAACTACCCAAGAGTCTCTTTCAGGCTTTTTAGGGCCCTAATCAGGAAAGCAAGGGGGTAAGTATACAGTAATAACTTATTCAATATTTAATCAAACAGTCAAATCAGTACTTTTACTTCATTTTCAAAACACGAACTACTTGATTATGATTATGCAACTTATCCTACCCTATCCTATCATTAGCAATTTAAACCAAAAATGAAAAGCATGACAATGAGACGATACAGGCTTCCCCCAAATGGGGGAAGAAGGGTGTGGGAGCCGTAATCCCACTCACTTTTTTATTAATTTTTACAATTTTGATGGCTTTTATTTTTTTCCTTTGCCTTGGAAGAACATGGAGAGAAAGGGATAGAGAGAAGAGGGAAGATTTGTCTTTTTTGTTCTTGCTTGCTTCCTTGCTTGCTTAAGGCCCTTTGGGGTTTTCTCCATTCTTCCTGCAAATAAGAGCTTTAAACAATTCAAACGTTATGTATTACTCAAAAATTTAAAGACAAACTACAAACTAAATTCTCAAAAAAGAGGGTAAAAACTAGCGGTGAAAGAAAAGGAAAGAGAGAGGAGAAAAACCAAGAAAAGGGAGAGAGAAAAGTGAAAAAGAGGGCTGTCCTAAATGTGAAAAAGAGGGTTGTCCAAAGGAAAAAAGAGGGCTGTAAAACAGTAAAAAAAAAGGGCAGCGAACAGTCAAAAGAGGGTTGTCTACAAGGAGGAAAAAGAGGGCTGTAAAACAGTAAAAAAAAGGGCAGCGAACAGTCAAAAGAGGGCTGTCCACAAGGAGGAAAAAGAGGGCTGTCCACAAGGAGGAAAAAGAGGGCTGTCCAAAGCATGAAAAAAGGGGTGAAAACTAGGTAAAACGAGGGCTGTCCAAAAAGAAGAAAAGGAGTGGTAAAAGGAATAAAACGGGGCAGCGATGAATAAAAGATAAGAAAGGGAAAAACCAAGCAAGGAGGATAAGGATAGCAAACAAGAAAAACAAGGGGATCAAGGAGCAAAAAGAGAACTAGAAGAGGGAAGTTCGGTAACCAAGAAAGTATTTGAAATTATGGATGGAACCCAAGAGAGAGAGCTAGACTCCCAACTTTATTTTTGTATTTTGAAGAAGAAGATCTTTGTAGGTCCTACAATGAAAGTGTTAGATTAAAAAGGTTGCTTGAAGCCTAGGATAGAAGCAGCTGAGCTCACACCCTTCTTCAACCTGTGAAGCCTGAAAACACACTACAACTCAACACAAAACGTGAGATCAAAATACATGCTAGTATGCTAAGAAAATTGAATCATGATCAACATTATGTATATACTGATTACTCATGTCCATCAAAATACTAATCTACTTCGCATAAACAATCAAGTTGAACTACAAATGGTTGTTCTATTCTGCCAACAATGGCCCTTTTGAGCTAACAAATAAACAATTTAATCTCACATAAGCATTAAAGAAAATAGGGGTTAGAGACAATATCACCTCAACCAATTGCAAAAAACTACCACATCCAAGAGCTCATGGACCTCCAAAGTCTAATCTTTATTAACAAATTAAAGCAAATGCTTGATACAATTTCTTAGAGTAACTCTACTACAAAATTCCATCCTCAATAGAGCTGAAAGAGCCTCTTTTTAACAAATGAGAGAGTGCTAAAACCCTAAAACAAAAAAACCAACCCTAACCAGCTTAGCCACCTAACAAAGAGCCCAGACCTAAACTGAAGAACCGGGAGTGAGGGGAGGCCTCCACCCAGGCAAGGCGCCCCCACTCCAAACCTGTGCACTAAAAACAAGCCAAGGATGAGGCCACATGTGTGAGTCTGGATGTAGGTAAGCTCATCCTTTAGGTCTGGCTGCAGCCTGAGCTAGGTTTGGGAATCCCACTGATGGTATAAGCTTCAGTATTTACCTCGATCAAATCACCGGACCAATGAGAGCTCTCCATCTCATCTTTAGCTGGAGATGACATGTCTGATAACTGATAATAAATTAATTGATCTCTTAATGATGACTAAAGCTGAGTTATGATAACTCCAATCATCATAAGTGTTCCATGAGATGTCATTTAGTCTTTTATTTTACTAAATTTGGATTAATTTGGAGATTTTTAGTTTTCTCCAAAATAATCATTTTTTTTAATAAAAATCATTTTTTTACTAAAAATCATTTTTTACTCAAAACTGATTTTTTTGAGTAAAAAGGCATTATGTGTCCGATTGTTGATCTGAAAGTTGGTTCTGACTGGCTGACTGATCAAGAATGATTTTTGGGTTAAGGTTAGAGCCTTCAATCACTGAATTCTGAGTCCGGATCATGAACGGGTTTTTTCCATTTAATTTATGGAAAAATTAACCCAAAAAACTTAGGAAAAGTAATTAAAAATTAAAAAATAATTTTTCACTGTTCGAAAAAGATTTTTTCGAATTTTGTTTATGTGTCCAGATGACTTAAGACATGACCATGATCTATCTAAATAATGTCTAGTAGGCTTATAACACTTAGTTGGGCTCTAATAACCCCCCAAGGCCCAGAATTCAACATCGAGCATTCCAGCTTTGGAGGAAGCGGGAGAAAACCTCATCAATTATACTCGGCTAAAGGCAAAGCATAATTGTCAGGGGCAAAAAACTCCCTAGAATACCCTATTTGAGATTCTACGTCTCAGGAGACTGAACCACTCAAAAATATCCTACTAGCACATTTTATTACAAACCCCACGGGGCCATGGTCAAAATTATTCAAAATAAAAAAGTGACTAGCCAATATTGGCTAGACAAGCAGATGGATCAACTCATACACTGGAATCAGACTTTGAACAAGTCTGTCAACCGACGGCTCCTCAGGTAACCCAACTATGGTACAAAAAGTTGGATAACATCTGGCTCCAACTGTGGGACGTGTGCTCGATCTAGTCTCTTATGCAAGGAGAGCATACGAGAACCCCAGAATCTCTAGTTTCCACATCCTGTAAAAACATCTCAACTTGACAAGAAAAACCTAAATAGTACAAGTTTTATGAAAAAGAGCCAATGATCCAAAAGTTTCTTTATTCAAAGAAATGACAAAACTAAACTGAAAAATTTATTTATTCCTAAGTACAGAAAGAAAATGCTACAGTAAATGCTCACTTTAAGGAGCCTATTTTCCTACTCTAAGCATGATACAAAAAAGGTTAGGTGTAATCATAAATCCAGTGTATCCACCTAAGTATTTTATTAATATAAAAAGGTTTTGCCTTGTCTTTGGTTACCATCCAAAGTAAGGACACAATTTCCAGAAAATGCAAACCTGTGTGATGATCCAAAATGGGCAGGCTGGATGGGGAATCATATGCATGAAGAATGTCATCAAACTTCTTCCCAAACTGGTAGATACTTGTGCAAGATGCTTCTATCCATGACTGGATAGCGCTGATATACAAATCGGGATAATGTGGCAAGTCGACTACTCCATCATGCTGGTCATCAAGGCTCATCAAATAGTAACTCGTTGTATAAGCCCCAAGGTGCTCCAAAACATAAGGAACATCTATATGTGAAGATGACGGTTCAGAAAAAACTTCAACTAGTTGTATCCCATATTACTCTTTAACACACTGCTTTTTCAAATCCTTATTACCAATACTTAGATACAATTCTGACTGATCATATGAAAACTCTAACTGTTCTTCCTTACAACTTTTATAAGTCTCAGAATAACAACTCCCCTTGCTAGACATATCATAGATGAGATTCTCAAAAATATTTTCAAAAATATCATAAGTTGGATTTTCAATAAAAGTCCAATAATCATCATCGCCATCTATGTCGGATATGAGAGATGCCTCATCATTGGTATCAAGTCCCTGGCTACACTCCTCATTCTACTCAAAACAATCTTCGTCAAAAATTTGGGTTTCAAAGATATCACATGGGACCCAACTTTCCAAATATTTGTCATCCTGTGGAGAGCATGGAGGACTCTCATCACATGAAACCTTTAAAATTGGATTTTCAATTGAAGTCTCGTAGTTGTGATCCATCTTAGAAGAAAGGGATTCTTTGTCACCTGTATCACATCTGATTCTATATCCCTCCTCATGATCATAGTCATCTTCTTCAGAAAAAAGGTCACAAGTTAGTAAACCTTCCAAACTATCATCATTATGCTCATTAGTAGGATTAGTGCTAAAGTTTTTAGTGAGATCATTTAATTGCTGACTATAATCTTCAACTTGACCTCGGGTTTCTATGGTGACAGGATGGAGCTGTCCAACTATGTTAATGTACTCAGGCTCTCTTGAATACTGTTTTTCCTCTCTCCAACTTTCTCCAGAAATATCATGCATGTCATCTACATAGTTTATGTACTCAGGCTCGCTTGATGATGCTTTAGGACCACAACCCTCTAGAAAACCATGCTCCTGAATATAGCATGCATAATAGTAGGAAGATTCTTCATGAAGGTCTTCACATGCCCTACAAAATGGCGTGTAAGTTTCAACCACATTAGTGGCCTCTAGCTGATGAGGAGGCCTCTGGTCATGGTTGGGGTTCTTTCTCTGCCATGTTGGTTTTGCAGGGAAAGCTCCAGGAGGTGGCGGAGGTTGAGTTCTTTCCATTTTAATCACCCTATTTTGAATCTCCTTCAATTGTACTAAGTGTTTATGTTATGCTTCCTCCATATTTTTCTTCATCTCCCTTTTCATTTCAATCATTTTTTTTTCGTAGGCATCCTTCATAGCTGCTAAATGATCATTGTCTTTAGGTTCACTAATTTTCAAAGGAGTTGAAGACCTTGAATAAACCTGGAGGTTAGATTCACCAGATGACTGCATATTCTTATCAATTTTAATGGCTAAATTCTGAGCTTGAAGCAGTGTGGTTGGCTCCTTATCTCTAATCTGGTACTGGATCTTGCTACTTAATGCTTCTATGTAATCATCCAAAGTAGAAGCTGCAGGAGGAGCATAAGTAGCAGGGATGGAATTTGATAACTCTGTGAACCTATCGTTGAATTCATCCATGGTTTTCGTATCAGACTTCTTTATGGTGGTCAAAGATGCTACTAGATGTCTAGGCTCCTTTCTGCTACCAAACTTTCCAAGGAAAGTGGCTTTGAAGTCTGCTAAGGTGGCGAAAGAATTGTCTGGAAAATTATCGTACCAGTTGCCAGCCTTTCCATCCAAAGACAAGGAAAACAAGGTCATGTAAACATCTTCATGCCTATCAGTACCCCTGACATGGGCACCACAATGTCTGGTGAAATTCCTGATATGTTGCTCAGCAGAGGGGGAGGCATCGGTGCCATTATATGTTGTAAGCTTGCCAATAGCCTTGTCAAGGATATCATGAGGATGACCTGCTATCTAAGCAAAGTTGAGTTGAGTAAAAAACTCACCCATTGGATTAAGGAAACAGTTATTATTTCGCAAATTTTCTAAGTTTTCTGGAAATAAAAGATGGATGTCTGAAACAGACTCAGTTCCAAGTTCTGCAAGGATCCTGCGAGAAGATAGTTTGTTTAATCTCCTCCTTAAGACCTTTTCGGGGTCAGGGATGAAATCGACCAAACCTACAGCGTTTCTTCTAGTAGAATACCTTGAGGTGTTAACTGACAGTGGAATCACCAGGTGGACTTAAGTCTAATTTGAGAGAGTGATTGGACTAAAAATATACCAAAAATGATAAAAGGTAAAAAACTAAAAGAAACAAAGGTCGTCCAGGAACAACAAGATTTGTCCCCGGCAACGGCGCCAAAAGATGTTGTCCGCCGATTGCACACCAGTAGTAGAAATCTTTCGAAAGTTGTCTCCTCACTTAGGAAAGTGGGAGAGGTGTGTCCTTGGGGGCAAGCACAGAGCTAGGTACTGTCACCTACTCCTAGCTCCTCAATTTAGGCTAACTCCTAACGAAGCCAAGGGGGGTAGTCCCTACAAAAGAGTTTCTATGGCTCTTAAGTTGTTAAAGTGTTTTTATTAGTTGCGGATGCGGATGGGTGTTGTTTAGGAGTTATTATGATTTGAAGTGTTTGTTTATTATGAATATGACACTAAATCAAAAGCAAAACATGTTGCTAACAAGAGATTACAAAGATAAGAAAAAATTCTAGACTTTAATAGTGCATTCAGAGAAAGAAATTATGATAAACCATAGACCATTGATCAAATAATATGATTATGCAAATTAAAAAGGACCAGTTCCTTATGGAGTCAATGAAGCTGAAATGCGCCAGAGAATTAAACACAAGTCTAGAAATCAAGCTAGTGAATGTTAGGTGATGCGAGTTCTCTTGGTAGGTTTTAAGGTTTTTATGTGTTCTTAATTAAGGTGTCAACGAAGGTTTATCAAAGCCGGGAGACTCTTCTAAGTTTCCTCCGTTTAAGACATGTCGGGCCCACCCAGTATCCCAGGCTGATATTGTTAAGTGACCAGCTAGCCGAGAATCTAAGACAGCGGGAGGTTTCGGTGCCTCTACTAGGAATTACTTTGGAAGAATCCCTACAACTCCCGTGCATTGGTTATGGGTGTTAAGTATTGTTAGGTTACTCTTGCAGGGTTTAAAGATCCAGTGCCATTTCTGGGTACTCCGATCTGAGATCGGTTAGAGCATACTCCAGCAAGGAGGGAAGGAGTTAATTAATTAAATGGGTGTGTGTTGCAAGTTTTATTAAATTAATTAATTAGGACTCTCCGACAGAGAGCGCTCTTGACCCCGTCATATGATAGTGGTTCAAGAGACTTATCTAATCTAAGATGTCTAATGCAGGGATATGCGGTTCTATGAATGCTCTCTGATAGAGAGTGCTCTTGACTTGTGTTACTGCAAGTTCAAGAGTCTTACTTAATTTGTTAAACTTGAAAAAGACATAGAACATAAAAAATCTAACTACCCAAGAGTCTCTTTCAGGCTTTTTAGGGCCCTAATCGGGAAAGCAAGGGGGTAAGTATACAGTAAGAACTTATTCAATATTTAATCAAACAGTCAAATGAGTACTTTTACTTCATTTTCAAAACATAATGAATTAATCAAAACATGAACTACTTGATTATGATTATGCAATTTATCCTACCCTATCCTATCATTATCAATTTAAACCAAAAATGAAAAGCATGACAATGAGACGATACAGGCTTCCCCCAAATGGGGGAAGAAGGGTGTGGGAGCCGTAATCCCACTCGCTTTTTTTATTAATTTTTACAATTTTGATGGCTTTTATTTTTTGCCTTTGCCTTGGAAGAACATGGAGAGAAAGGGATAGAGAGAAGAGGGAAGATTTGTCTTTTTTCTTCTTGCTTGCTTCCTTGCTTGCTTAAGGCCTTTTGGGGTTTTCTCCATTCTTCCTGCAAATAAGAGCTTTAAACAATTCAAACGTTATGTATTACTCAAAAATTTGAAGACAAACTACAAACTAAATTCTCAAAAAAGAGGGTAAAAACCAGCGGTGAAAGAAAAGGAAAGAGAGAGGAGAAAAACCAAGAAAAGGGAGAGAGAAAAGGTGAAAAAGAGGGCTGTCCTAAATGTGAAAAAGAGGGCTATCCAAAGGAAAAAAGAGGGCTGTAAAAAAGTAAAAAAAAAGGGCAGCGAACAGTCAAAAGAGGGCTGTCTACAAGGAGGAAAAAGAGGGCTGTAAATCAGTAAATAAAAGGGCAGCGAACAGTCAAAAGAGGGCTATCCACAAGGAGGAAAAAGAGGGCTGTCCAAAGCATGAAAAAAGGGGTGAAAACTAGGTAAAACGAGGGCTGTCCAAAAAGAAGAAAAGGAGTGGTAAAAAGAATAAAACGGGGCAGCGATGAAGAAAATATAAGAAAGGGCAAAACCAAGCAAGGAGGAAAAGGATAGCAAACAAGAAAAACAAGGGGATCAAGGAGCAAAAAGAGAACTAGAAGAGGGAAGTTCGGTAACCAAGAAAGTATTTGAAATTATGGATGGAACCCAAGAGAGAGAGCTAGACTCCCAGCTTTCTTTTTGTATTTTGAAGAAGAAGATCTTTGTAGGTCCTGCAATGAAAGTGTTAGATTAAAAAGGTTGCTTGAAGCCTGGGATAGAAGCAGCTGAGCTCACACCCTTCTTCAACCTGTGAAGCCTGAAAACACACTACAACTCAACACAAAACGTGAGATCAAAATACATGCTAGTATGCTAAGAAAATTGAATCATGATCAACATTACATATATACTGATTACTCATGTCCATCAAAATACTAATCTACTTCGCATAAACAATCAAGTTGAACTACAAATGGTTGTTCTATTG
>LPNX010772008.1:47227-67617 GCA_001517045.1 Pseudotsuga menziesii | reverse complement strand
GAAAATATTAATGTTCTTGGTCTTGTTTGTGCTTGGTCCTAGCACCCTTATTGTGTGTACCTTTGGTATGATGACTTTTATTTTGTTTCTATATTGTTATTAACCATACGACCTTTAGTACGTTATTCTAAGTCAACCTAATCTTATTTTTATTTTATTGGTAACTATCCTAAAACTTAGGGGTTACCTAAGAGACCTTTCTAGAAGGCTTGTCAATATTCTAATTCTATTTTTAACTTCTCCATTTTTATGTGCCATCTGGACAAGAGAGAAAATCAAATCTGATTCTTTGTTTTCTTTAGATTTTTTTGCTACTGATTTGCTTGATGAGCTTGTTTATTCTTAACACCTAGGGTTATTGCTGCTTTGAATTGATGTCTAGGTTTCTTGTTGATCTTGGAGTGAGACATGACTCTCCTGTTGATGTTTTTAGCAGGTCGTGCCCTCATTACCTGTAATTTCCCCTTTTTGGAATTTTATTAAATGACCATCTTTTCACTTTTTTCACAATTTTGACCTTAACTAGTTTTGATGTCTAGACCTCCAAATTGACCCAAATGCTTCCAAATTTTCTCTGAGAAACCTTTGTCATATATTGGTTCCAATGTAGAGGAATCATGTTCTTCTTTAAAAATTGCATACCCTTCATCAAGAGACAATTCAAGTTGCTCTTCAACCACATCAAGTGTTTGGATCTCTTCAAGTACATCTTCAAATGCATAAAGTACATTCAAATTTCCAAATTTCTCATGATCCACCATGTCATGAGAATCCTCCAAACAATCTACCATTTGACAATTTGAAACATAGGAGGAAAAACAAGTGTCTTGCAACTTTTCAAGAAGTTGCTCATTTTGAATTGTGAGCTTATGAATAACTTCATTATTCTCAAAGTAGGATTCATGTAAACATTCACTAAGCTCAATGACATTTTTTCTATCAAAAAGAAAAGACATTAAATTACCTTTGATGTTGCACATTGCTCTTTGGATCTTCTCGATGTCTTCAAGGAAGGATGGCTCCTCCAAGGAAGTAGCTCTCCAACAAGAATTTGTATCTTATTTTCATTCATATTTAAGGAATCTTCAAGAAAATGAGGCTCTTGCAAATTAACCTCCTCATCTTCTTCCTTCTTGCTTGGACCAACTTCATGAAGCTCAAGTGGCGATGGGGAAGTTGATCTTGTTTCTTCTTCAACTGCTACAAGGTCTTCATTTTCATCTTTAATGAAATTTTGGCTTGCAGAAACATTTTGAAATTTGATATCTATGTCACCAACATAGAGTTGTGAGAACCCATTAGTAGGTACTCCTTCATAGTTTAAGCATCCATTAGTAGATGCTATTTGTTTCATTTCCAAGGTAGCATGTGTCTCAAAATTATCTTCAGTATTTTCAATAAAAACTTCTTCATACTCATGTGATGTCTCTTCATATTTTTCAGAGTCACTTGGGAGTGAATTTCTATCATATTCATGTAATAATTCTTCTACTCCACCTATTTCAAAACTAGGTGGTTCATGGGTCTCCTCCGTTTTCTCCTTCAAGCAAGCTGATGCATTTTTCTCCTTGGTTTTCTTAAAATCAATATATTTTTCCCAACTTTGGATAGCCAAAAATTCAAATCCTTTCATAATATTCTTGGTCATGTCTTCAAATATAGGTTCCATGCTTTTTATTATCTCCTCACCATCATATGAGGTTCTCTTTTCACTCCTAGTCATAGTTTCCAAAAAAAAATTGCCTTCTTCTCCTACTTTTTTTTCCTCTTCAACAAAAGCACTTTTGGTTTCAATATATAATGGTGGTCACTGAATTATTGTACTCATAAATATCAAACCACATCAGGTGCCAAGATCATGCTCTGATACCACTGTAATGTCCCCTTTGTGGAATTTTATTAAATGACCATCTTTTCACTTTTTTTCACCATTTTGACCTTAACTAGTTTTGATGTCTAGACCTCCAGATTGACCCAAATGCTTCCAAATTTTCTCTGAAGGTACATGACTGATAATATAAATTAAATATCATTATCAATTATATTTTTTGACCTCCCAATTAATTTTTCAAACTTGTTTAATGTTTTGTTCAAAGTAGGAGTCTTTACTAGCAAATTGGGGCTGCAATTCCCCTTGGGTAATTGTCGGAAATGGCTTCACAAATGATCCCAAAGTCACTTGAATTTCTGAAAAGAGGCTGGGTATGTGTAAGGAAAATTTTTAAATTCTCATATACATCATGGTTCATTTTATTCATGTTGTTATGACTCTTTCCAAAACAACCCCCAAGTCACAATTTCGACCCTTGGGGAAAATGCACCAAATCTTCTCCCAATGCAATAAAAATGAGTAAAATGGCTTCCAATGCTTAAGTAATGAACATGAGATTTGAAATACACATTAATTACAGTCCATACATCATACATTTATCAGATATACATTCCTCCATTCGAAATAATAAGCATTACCATGGCATATATCAAAATGGAGTGGAAATGGTCATTGTTTGCTCATTAAAAGTCATTTTGACATACAACTCTTGGGAATTTCGACTTGAAATTTTTTGAGAATGAATAACAGAGAATATTTAACTTATTCCAATCATAAATGGACAATTAAAGGCTTTCCCAATTTTAAATCATCAGCATTACAATGGTTCACAACAAGATAGTGGGGAAATGACACTATTTCTTCATTGTTCAACATTTTTACATGAATTATTTTGGGTATTTAGACCTGAGAGTCTTATAAACATGAAATACAGAGAATATACATTATAAAATAATATAATGAGCATTAGAACCTTCCCCAAAGAGATCAATATCTCACCCAAAGCGCAATCCCTCCATTGGCATGAATATGGTGTGAAAACTGGAAATAGTTGAGAGAGAGTGCTGCAATAGAAGAATACACATTATTTCCTATAGATTACACATGAAAATAATACTCCGTTAAAGCTCCATGAAAGACCTGATTTTCCTTTCCAAACACCAACTAGAATGGGAATCTTTCACCCTCGAAATTGGCTTAAGCAAGAAAACTAGTCATCCACTAGCTCTCACAATTCACAAATGACAATTTCACAAATGAGAAAAAGATTCTTCTCATAACTGATCCCTGTATTTTATAAACATTATTGGTATTATAAAGTTCCAAATCCATCCATAAACCAAATCCAAGTCAAATTGGTGTGGTTGCTCGTGCTATGCCATGTGGCCTCTCTCTTCACCTTCCCTCTTCTCCCAAATTTGAGTAGGAGCCTCTTGGCCTTCTCCAACTCCCAATTTCGACCTCTACGATGCTCTATTCAGTCCTGAAATGTCATTATGTCAGTATGTCATCCTTCATATCTGACTTTGTGTCATAACTATCATATAATATCCATCATTCGTGTCATAGATGTCATAAATGTAAGGGGAATCTAGCCAAGTGTCCATGAAACTGCCATTTGGCTCTTCCTCTCCCAGGTAAGTTACAATTCATCCCAAATTCGACCTATGAAGTATATGGACAAGTATATTAGCCTTATAATCCATCAAAAAACATTAGGCTTCCCATATATTAGAATTTGCAAGAGAAAGATACCATTTAACATAGGAATTCTAGCTAGTGTGGGCCCCATAGTCTCCATGTGTCTTCATGTTCTATTACCACTTCCATTTTCTCTTGTATTTATTTAATAATATCAATTATTAAATATTTATCTCATTATAATGTCTAAACATCATTTATTATCCCACTTATTCCAAATCTCAAAGCTTCCACCCCCAACCTTGGAAACTAGTGATTTTCCTCCTTGGCAATTATTTGACTTTTAGCATCCATTGACAGCTTTCATGAATATGGAAAATGTGATTTGGCCATTGTGAACCAATGCCAAATTTGGGACATTAAATTACCTTCTTCCTGGGATGATTCCAAGGTTGGTTTTGACTCCTGTTTGTAGGCTTCTTATACATGGATTTTTTCGGGCTTGCTAAACTTGGTTCGTGGTTGTGTATGCCCTTGTTCCCTCGTCGTCCCTCTGGCTAATCCTTTTCCTCCACGTGTGACTATCCTATATCCACTGGTTTTCAGGGTGTCCATTTTTTTCATTAGTGTCCATGTCGCCACTTTGGTTAACGTTGCAGTCAAGAGACAACATACCTCCATTACTATGGTTTCTTGGAGCAGAGATTCGATATCATCTCCTAGCTAAACGTTGTCCTTCTATAAAATCTCAAACAACTACCTAAAATATAATTTTCCATTCATCTAAGTGTCTCAATAGATTACATAGGAACTGTTCATGAAAACAATCTCTACTATAATGTTTTCAACACTGCCGCAAATCCCAACAATAGGTTGGAAACAAGAATTCATAGGATCAAGACCTTTGGAAATATCTGCACTCTCAATTGAAGAGATGCATAATCAATAGATTGATTTGATGTGTTCAACTAATTGTCCATCCTTTGATTCCAACACTGACCAAAATCCAACCTCAATCTATACACCTTCTTTGGAAAGGCTATCGACAGTAGCATTAAGCTCTCTATAGACATGAGAAAACAATATGTAACTAAACTATTTTCATTTGATTTACCTCATGTTGGAGAGAAGTAGGGAAAGTAAAGGTCAACTTTTAATGAATCCTTGTATTCTATTGAGGGATTACCATGACACATTGATTAAAGCCTCTCTGGAATGGTTGTCCCTTGCTTTCCATATTATGATATGAACCTCTGGTTGCTAATGTCGGCTTAATCTTATTCAACTACCACAACATTGTAGAGTTTAATGATCTAGGAGATACAATATTAAAGGAACATATATTGTTTTTGGTATATTTTCATTGAAATGTTGTTTTGATAGGAGTAGATGTGTTTTTTCCATTTTCTTGTTATGCCTATTAATTGGAATGAAATTGCCCAAATATCTAAGGAAAAAAAATCTACGCAAATTTCTCCCTAGAAATATGGAAGTTTTTAATCCCATGTAGTGGGAGATATTTTATGATATCATATATTGGCAATTGTGCATCTTGTTAGAGTACATTCCCAGGAAAATGGGATATAATATGTTGGCACCACGAGGTGTTGTGACCTGTATGTTCTTTGGAACACAACACTAATTTCATTAATCATAGTCTTTTGACTATCTATAGCATACACAAGTTTCTTTGTGTGCTAGGACATTAGTATTGTAAATTTCATTGCCTCAAGAAGAAAAAAAAGCATGTTACTCAACTGATCAATTGCAAGGGATAAAATTTCCTCGCTTCTTCATATGTGCATTGCTTGTAATTTTTTCTTCATGTTTTTCTGTCTGGCATCTAAGATCACCTTAGAGGCTGGGAACAATTCATGGAAACCAGATATTTAGTTCATAGAGGCCAACTCCACATTTTCTATGTTGATTTTTGTTGTCTTTAGGAATTTACATTTTACTCATTCCGCTTCTAGGTATTTGTACTTTTCCTGACAAGAAACTAAAAAATGTATTAAGAATAAACAAGATGGAATAATCACTCATACATTCTCTAAATATAAACTTTACCAAAAATTCATATGATTAGAGAGTGGATGATATTTATTATGTAGTCTTTCCAGGTCAGTGTTGCCTCTTTTGTGTAGATAAAATCTCTACTTGGACAGAGGGCTTCCCTTTCATAACTTACTGGAATCCGCAAGTCATGCACCCTTGCCAAACTCTTATAACCCATATCATATTGTCCATCTAATCCCATACATGTCTTGAATAAGCACAAAACATTAACCAAATGGCTTATTTTTTCCTCATTCTCCTTACAAATTATACATCTGCTAGGCCCTTGCTTGTTCCTATTCTGAAGAACTTCCCACATTAGGACCTTGTTCATTAGAGCAAGGCACATAAAAATTCTTTCTTTACACAAAGGCCTAATCTTCCATTGTGGTTTCCACTACATTCACTCTATTTAGGCCATTAAATGACAAACAGAGTTTTGTAGCCTTATATAGGGGTATAAATACCATGGATGGATTCTTTTGTCAATTCAATTCATCCTCTACCTTCTTAATGTAGTAATGAATCACTTTCAATTTTGTTGTATATACATCCCTTAACTCTCCTTCAACACCATCCAAACTACAATAATGAAGTTCCATCCCTACTGTAAGGTTCCTATTTTTGTAAGGTTCTTTGAAGGATATAATGTAGCTACAAGTTCTTTTCTAATTTCCATATATAGTTCTACTTGTATACCAATATGTTTTTCCCTTACATTATCTGACTTATTTGTGATCAATAAATAATGATTTATTTGTGATCAATAAATAATGACTTTACTTACAATCCCATCTTTGACTTCATCAGAAGCTGTGTGATTCTACAACGCACTCCATGATATTCTGTAACAACAATTATTAACTGCGCTTATTCCTCAATGCAATCTTATAAACTCAAACAATTTCTGGGAAATTTTATCCTTGAAATTCTTAAATTAAGTCGTTACATTATGATCCATTAATTTATAAAATCTCTTTAAAGATATTAAAACAAAAAATAAGTTATCTTGGGGATATTTGATAGTGGATTTATTGTTGTTTTTAATTGCTATATGTTTAGTTTCAATTTCAGAGTTTAATTGTGCAAACTGTTCATAATTGTTGTTTCCAATAGAGTTTATTCCAGCAATGAAAACTGGAAAAACTCATTAACATGTCAAACAGATACAGCCCGCACGGGTGTGGCTCATTGGCAGTTCCGTTGTAATGAAGTTGTTTGCAAATTGGAGGTCACGAGATCAATCCCACCCGGATTTAACCGTGTCCCATGTCTTGCGGTGGGTGTGGGGCACCTAGGTTTATAGTGGTAGTGGGAATGGATCCCTGGACCCCGTGTCATGTGAGTAGCAGCTCGGCCCCAGTTGTCGATTCCCCTAGTAAAAAACAAACAAACAAACAAACATGTCAAACAGATACACACATCCCTCTGCATGGATTCATGTGAAACAATCCTCGATTTTTATTTTTCCTCCATATCAAAAATCGTAATAAATTATTGGAGTTAAAGACAAATTTGGAATTCAAAGAATTGATGTACAACATGAAAGGTATGGGTGGTGATATGGCATAGTTTACTATCGCTTAATAGCTAATATAGGTAAAAATCGACAAGGTCTAATAAAAGTTGTCAAACCCAATCTATCAATAAATGTAATTTGCCAAATTAAATTTATTTTATGAACTCTAAAGGATATATGTTAGTTCATTGTACTTTTTTTAGATGCATATGTTTATTCCAGTTCAGTTGTAGCGGTTTGTTTTTTTATTTTAGTTTGTGGGAGCATGTTTCTGCATTTAGTAATATGCCTATATTGAGCTTGTATCTACATAGACTACCTATGCAATTAGGTTTATTCTAACTCGTTTTTTCATTATTAGAGTAAGTTTTTTTTTGTAAAATCAAATTACTTAATTCCAAGAACAAGCAATGTTAACACATTTCGTATTTCATTTCTTCTTTTGATCTTTCATTGCAATTCTGATAGGATTTCTTTCTCTACTAGGTATCAATGGAAAACTGCAATTCCTTCAAGTTAATATGTTAATATTCTTAAAGACCATGATTGTTATATTCACATTTGAAATGCCATTTGTCATATGTGTTTGATATAATCATTATGTGTTTCTTCTACAATTGCTCCAATCAACTATGCACATCTATCTGCAAGTCAAATGAAACAATTTCTAAAAGCATAGAATTCAGAAACAACTATACACTTTAGAAAAGGGAAAGGGTCAGTGTCATTTCAGAGGACATGGATACAATGTTCATGTACCTGAACTCCCTATGATGGCCCGATATGTTTGCAACACCATTTTTTTTTGTTGAATCCTACACGAGATTATTATTGTTCACTTTGTACTTTGATTCGCATCAAACATGTTTTTCCTTTTTATAGTTGTTCTTGCATCAGTTATAACAACACATTGGAGTCTTTTCTTAATGAGATTGGTTTCTACCATGCCATGCCAAACTATGTTGTGGTGTTCGTTGTAAAGCCTATTTGGCATTGCTCTCTTTTTGAAAGGCAACAATACATGTCTAAAATATGCTATGGCATCCCATGCCAAACTCTAATGTGATGTTAATTGGAAATCCCTACTCATTTTATATTGTGATTTGGTCTATTCTCTATCTTTTGAGAAATTGCATTGTTCCATTTTGTTGTGGTATTAATTGTAGTGTTGTTACTTGAATGAAATAGTTATCAAGGACTTTTTTTTCATAATATTTATATAGAAATATAATTGTTATAAATCATTTTACATCCCCATATAAATAATAAAAGACATTACCTACACACTAGAAACACTACATTCTTTTAATCATTGTAGCATGCAACACAAAAGTTAAAAAGATTATATCATCTACAAACATTTATATACAATACTTGAACTTAATCTTTCATTTTATGCCTTCTTTTACCCTTTTTTTTGTAAATAAAAGACTTTGTATTACAGTAGAAAGGCTTAATTACATCACAAGGAAACCACTAAGACAGATCAGCTGACAAAGAAGTGCATAATGAAACCGCGCCAGTCAACGTCAGTCCTACCAAATGGACAAGTAGAAATCCCAAACCCTCCAAAAAGAAACAACAACATGCCTCTACTAACTACTACCCCCTATTACAAAAAGGACCAACATGGGAAAGAGTCATCCTATTATTACAGAATCCAAAAATAGGAAGAGAGGACCAACATGGGAGAGAATCAGCCCGTCATTACATAATCGAAAAACAGGAAGAGAAAAAACTAAGCATCAAAGGAGAAAGCAACCAGGACTAAGATCCTCTTAATACCAGGGATACCCCTTAAGGCGCCTGTAGCAAGGGCAGCACCAACAGACATAATTTGATTACCAGGAGCCAAAGAGGAGCCCTCCTGGCCGTCACCATGCACCATATTGCTACCAGACACCCTCGCACGAGGTCATGCAGTCTCCAGCTGCCTGTTATTGGCCGAAAAAAAAGGAATGCCCAAGCTGCCAACCACCACATCTAACTTCTTATGAATCAAGTGGCATTCCTCATTATGCTCTTTCCACAGACGCGGGTTCCTCGTCGCCTTGCTGCTTCACTTCTCGAACAACATAAGAGTGTCCTACCAGCTGCATGTTAACCCAGTATTGCATTAATATACGGTCATACGCAGAGGCATGGCCCGCAGTATTTCTTGGATCAATTACCCAATCATACACCTCCTTATGCAACTCATCAGTGGGCTTCGCCTTCACTTCCTCCCACAGGTTCCCAACTAGTTTATCAATTTCCAATTGAATGGCCAGGGGCACGTGATCTTTATAGGAATCAGTAGCCTCTTAGGCATGCAATTGGGTACACGAAGCAGAGCGTTTCTCCTCCTTATGTCGGAGGATCCCCTTGCCTCTTCCAATCGGACCGACGAAGGCCTTCCCCAGAACCCCCTCTCGCCTTAAAGAACATTTGGGATCCATGAAAACCAGCCCACCCAAGCTACCACCTCCTGCAACAAAGAGAATAAACACCACTCTGCAAGCTAGCTCCTGGACATGCATAGACCCAGAAACCAAATTTCACAAGATAATCAAGTCACAGCGGATAACAATGGAGGGTGGCGTAACCTGCCCAGAATAAAAGGAGGGGGCCGTCATCATTTTCAGAGCCAACCTGTACCCTGTATACCTCACCTCAATCATGCTGCCAATGACCTGCATACTGCAACAACTAACTGCCATCCTTTCAAAATTAAAGAGCATATCTTTGCTCCGAGTTCTTCCAACCTCCCCCATCCCATCATACTTAAGACCGTACTTGGACACACCCTCCCAAGCTTGCCTTAACCTTTCGAGGACCTTAGGCCACGTGATCCCGCGTGTTAGCATGACGTGAAATCCCGGGCTGGATCATGCCCTCTATCCTCCACATGATTCATATCTTCTATACGTACCAGCTGAGCAGGGATAATTTTAGGGGTGAATTTTAGCCCAATGGGCTATTTTTCCATGTTTTTCTCCCAAAAAAGATTCGCCATTTTGTATTTTTTGAAGCCCTATTTCGCCCAATTTTGATGGGGTAAAATATTTTCACCCTAAAAATTGCCAAATTATTATATAAACGATATAAAATCCTTGGAAATTAAAATAGTTTTTGGAAAATATCGCCAATCATTTTATGGTTGGCGTTTTAAGAATTGGTAATATTCGCCAACATTTATACACCTTTAAATTAGTATGGTTCCTTAAAATCATTCCTGCAACCGAGGTCTCATTGCAAAGTCACGAGTAGCCACTTGTCAACAGATCAGGGACCAGTCTTCAAGGTGGAAATCTTCCAAAGGACCCCTCCGATGCCCCGTCCCTCTGTCCACGCCAACATTAGTGAGAACATCTGCCACCTTATTGGCATCGTGAAGGACGTGTCTGAAGGACACCATAGGATAGCTCTCCAGCAAGAGTCTAAGGTGATCCAACCGACTTGCAAGACACCAGCTGGCAGAGATTCTCTCCGATGACTTCCCATTCACTAGATCCTTCACCATCTGGATCAAGATGTTGGTGTCACCTTCGATTATAGTAGGAAACCAGCCACCATCTCTCAGGAATTTGAAACCCCCTATCAGGCCCTCTAATCCCATAGAGTTGTTAGTGTCAGAGCCAATGGCTCCTAAATAAATTGATAACACTGTGCCATTCACATCTTTGCATACACCACCATAGCTAATAGGCTCCAGATTGCCCCTAGAGGCACCATCAAAATTGAGTTTGAAAACCCTAGCTGGGGGCGGGGACTAGAGCGACGGTTTGGCAGGTTTGCAAAACTTCACCTTACTCCGGAAACCATCCAACTGAGCTTTGTCAATACCCCAATTCTACGCAACATGGCGCTCTTCCTTTGGGATGATCTTATCCTCTTCATCCCATTGATTGCTACGGATCAAGGAGAGAAGGTTATGCTGCAAACTCGACCAGACTTCATCCACATTCTACTTTATGTCCTTGAATATCCTACCATTCCTTTCCTTTCAAATACACCACATAACCATACCAGGAAAAGCCTCCCATAGGGAGAAAATGATCCTATTTTTGAAAGCCTTGGGGTGCCATTCTTTAAGAGTTTGAGCAGGAAACCCCCATCGTCTATCACTCCTTTTGAAGTGTAAATCCCCTTTGTTCCAAATGGACGCCGCAAAAGTACAACTATTCAGGAGATGACCCATGGTTTCTTCTAGCTTACAGCACAGAGGACAATGAGATGGGCCTAGGATACCTCGTTTCCTAAGGTTTTTGCCAGTTAGAATACGACCTTTGGCCACCAACCAAGAGAACGTGGCCACCTTCGGCCAAAGGTTGGTGACCCAGATTTTCTTCCAGAGCTCATCCCCTTCCTCATTATTGCGGATCTTGATGTTATAAGCTTCCTTGATACTAAAGGCTCCCTTCTCGGCATAGCCCCAACAAAGAATATCCGGCTCTCTCATGATCCTTACAAAGAGTTGTTGTAGCTCCTCCTGAAACAATCTAAGATCATCAGCATTGCAAGGGTTAGGCCAGACCTGATAATTCCATTGTCTCCTACCATCAAAGGCATGGTCTTCCCAGTAGTGCAAAACCTTGATTCTCCCTTCTTCCCATCCTCTGTCACGCAATCAATGCCATCTGTGATCCGAGCCCAACTTTGGCAGTTGATTCCAAGAGTCTTCCCAGAAATTAGCACTTTTGCCATTCCAAATCTCCCAGAAGTAATGATCATACACCAAATGTCTCCCTCCCACTGCTTTTCGCCAAATTGGTGAGTGAGGAAGATCCATATTGAGATGGACTAATTGGTCTTTGGGTTTGTCTTTGGTATATTTGATATGCCAAAGCTTGGCCCAAGGATCTTTAGTATATTTAGACCATCTCTACCATACTTTAGCTCCTTGGATTTTCGCCATGACATCAGGGTCTCTAAGCCCCAGACCCCCCTCATCCTTGGGTTTGCAAATACCATCCCAGCTGGCCAGAGAAAATTTGGCTTTGGCCTCCCTTCCTCCCCAAAGAAAGTTCCTTTGAATACTCCTGATTTCACGAAGAACCGATTTGGGAGCTAAAAGAATCGAGAAGAGGTAGATTGGGATAGCCTAAAGCACATCTTTGACTAAAACCAACCGACTTGGGAAGTTTAAAGGTCTAAGAACCCAACTAGAGAGCATGTGTTTCATACGGTTGAGGAGCTCTTGCCATGAGGTTTTTTTCAGCACTCCCACCCCCAAAGGGATCCCTAGATATTTAGAGGGCATCACCCCACAAGAAAAACCAAGGATCAGAATAATATTTCTCTGCACAATTGGAGCAGTGTTCAGGAGGAAGACCCGCGATTTATTGGGATTAATGGCCAGGCCTGATGCCATGGAAAATAGATTTAAACTGTTCTTGAAGCTATGGACTTCTTGGACTGAAGGGTGCCCCATGAGCATGGTAGCATCAACAAATTGCTGATGAGTTTGGGGATCCATACCTGCATGGATCTTGAGTCCCCTTAAATCCCTGTTCCTAGCTTGAGTTTGAATCAGGTGACGGACCATAAGAATGAAGAGAAAAGGAGACAACAGGTCCCCTTGCCTAATGCCCCTAGAGACCTGGAAAACTCTAGATGGGTAGCCATTGAGAAGGATGTTGTAAAAATGAGATGTTACCAGCCCCATTACCCATTCCACCCAATGAGGGAAGAAGCCACAAGCCTCCAACATCTTGTTTATGAATTGCCAGCTGAGTTTATCTTAAGCCTTCTCTATATCCAGTTTGATCATCATGCCAGGAGTTTTGGAGCTCTTCAAGGAATGAAGCATTTCGTGGACCAGGATGGACCTATCCAAGATCTGTCTCCCTTCCACAAACCCCGATTGCTCCGAGCTAATGAGCCTAGGGAGGAGGGGCTTCAAGCGATTAGCTATAACCTTGGCTATAATTTTGTAAATAACATTGCATAAGGCTAGGGTCTAAATTTGTCTAGTCTGTCAGCACCAACCTCTTTAGGGACCAAAGCAATGAAAGTGGCGTTGAAAGCTTTGAGAAATCCTCTCTTCCTTCTGGCTTCCTCCACAATCTCCAAAACTTCCTCCTTGACAAAATCCCAGAAGTGATGAAAGAAATTCGAAGTAAAACCATATGGCCCTGGAGCTTTCCCCAGAGCCATCTGGTGTATGACTTCCTCCATCTCTTGCATAGAAACGGGTTTAACGAGCATTTCATTGTTTTCCCTAGTCACAGTCCTAGGAATTAGGTCAGTGATCTTGTTTATAGCTATGCTCCGATCTCCACCATCTTCTTTGAGGATATTAGAGAAATGTTGGGACAACTCTTCCTCTATTTCCCTCCGGGTTTCCACCCTGCTACCATCCATCTTTTTGAGCTTGTGGATTTTGGAGCTATTTCTATTCTGGATGATTGAGTTGTGGAAAAATTTAGTATTATGTTCCCCCTCCTGGAGCCATTTAATCCTAGCCTTCTGTTCCCAGAAAACCCCTTCCTGTCTGTCTCTGGCCTCTAACTGACTCAGAAGATCATTCTTCTTAAGCTTCATGCGATCATCCCATCCTTCCTCCATCCCCTTTTTATTGATGATATTGATCTCACTTAACAACCTTTTCTTGTCCTCAAAGATATTTCCAAACTCTTCCTTGTTCCATGTACGGATTTTGGCCTTCAAGATTTTGAGTTTCTGCAAGAAGCAGTACATAATTGTACCCATAGTGGGGACCATCTCCTACCACCACTGGGCCACCAGCTCCTGAAAGTCCTTATGCTCCAGCCAAAATTGCTCAAATTTAAAAGGCTTGCTCAAGGAAGAGTTTGACCAATCCCAGTTGAGGCAAACAGGCCAGTGGTTAGAACCTGCAGCAAGGAGAACATTCGTTCGTATTTCTCCAATACCATTAACAATATTCTTAGAGACCAGGAATCTGTCAAGACACGAGGCCACCAAATGATCGCCCCCTCATTTGTTGTTCCAAGTGAACCACCCATTCCGTGTTTCCATATCCACCATTGGACTTTGGGTCAAAAAGTCACTGAAGGCTTTTTGAAACTTGTCCAGGGATCTCCTGCCCCCTTTCTTTTCCCCAAGATTGGCACTGAGATTGAAATCACCTCCAATAACCCAATTCTCAGCCTCAAACAGAACTTTGACCCATTCCAAGAAATCTAAAAAGCCATGTTTCTTGGGGAAAGCACTCGGGCCATAGATGTTCATCAACGAGCCTTTAGAGCCAGAGCTCAGGTGCCTAAAACTTGCTATAAACGCAAACTGAGTGGCATGCCATTCCGTGAGATCCACAGTATTTGGGTGCCATAGGATCACACAACCAACAACCATTCCGATAGCATTAAGAGCCACATATTTACTCCCTTTCCAGATCTTCTCCCTAATTTTTTCCATGGTTTCAGAATTGCACTTAGTTTCAGCTTGAAGAAAAAAAATATTCACTTTTTTTGGTTTAATTTTCCTAGTTATAGATTTCCACTTCCTAGGGTGATTGCACCCTCTTATGTTCCAGGATATAATCTTCATTGGAAAAACTTTTTAACCTCAGAGAAGGTCGCTTGGATGGTGGGGTATTGACCTGATTCGATGAGCTTCACTCCTACCTCCGCTATTCGTTGTTGGTTAGTCTTCCTTCTTCTACGAAGTTCATCTTCTGGGGTTTTCCTTTTGCTGCCTTTTTGTGGGTCAAGTTCAATTCTCAGATCCTGGAGAGCTCCAGTACTCATAATTGCCTCTTGGAGAAGTTCTATTTGCCTTCTGGAAACATATCTCTTACCTTTCTTTCCACATTCAACCTCAATTGCATCCAGATCAAGTTCACCTAGCTCCATGTCGTCCACCTCATTTTCCTCTAGACCTTCCATAGGGACACAGAGCTCTTCTTCCTTTGACACCTCCGAGAGCTTATCAGGAGGATGCTTCTGAACCTCCTTGCCCTTGACAATTCCATTAGCACCATCCTTCTCTTCCAAAGCTTTAAAGGGGTTAACCGATCTGGGGTCTTTACCCACCTGACATTTCCTGGATTTGTCCTAGCCTCCTCCTCTACCTTTTCTTTTACTCTTGACCTGAGAAAAACCTTCCCGATCTGGCTCGCCCTCATGCCTTTGGTTAGGGGAGGTCGATTGTTTTAACAGTAAAGGTCAATTCCTACCAAGGTGGCCATATTCATGACAATGACGACAACAAAAGGGCAGTTGTTCATAGTCTATAGATTGAATCCATTCCTCATCCTCCCAATTTAGGCATATAGCTTATGGAAGTTCCTTCAATAGATCTAGATAGACACAGATGCGAGCAAAAGCGGTATACCGTTGAGACTTGGTTTGCTCAGCCACCTTCACATATTCCTCAAGGGAGTTTCCAATGTCCTTTAGAGTATCTAGATCCCAAAATTCATTGGGCAGTGAAAAGAGGCAAATCCACGCTGGGGCCACTATGACATCTTCAGTTCCTGGGTTGAATATTTCCTTCCAGGGTCTGAGATAAAGACCAGCTGAGAAAAAGAAGTACGAGCCTTCCTCCAGGATTCTGTCCCTATCTTCCTGATTAAGAAAGACAATGGTGAAAAAGCCCTTGGCCCCAAGTTGTAGGTCATAATGGCCTTTAGGCTACCAAACTAATTGAATCCATCGGATCAGGTCCCTCTCCTTGGGCCAGATTCCCACAAATTTCCCAATTAGGGGAGTCTCCTTCCATAGCTCGATCTTTCCTCTTATTGCCTCTAATCGGACATGAATAGTCGGGATAAACTGCAACTTTGGAAGGCAACCGCCTGAGCCAGCTATCAACCCATCCCCGGCCTTCCTACCGCTATCCGTTCCCACTGACACACCCTCAGGCTCTAGGTCTCGAGGGTCTTCATCATCCATAAGCATGCGCACCACCCGCCATGCCACCACACCCGCGCATAGGCTTTAGAATCGACATGTCGCTCCAAGAATTTACCCTTTAACAACCACCTTATTGACGTATTATTGCACGTGCTTGGAGACAATTACTAGTTATAAACCAGATCTCTATTAGCTTATAATCGGTCACTGGTCGGTCGTAGTTCTTTTTACCAAAGCTTGTACACTTTTAATTTTGATGTTTCTACTTGTCCATAAATAATTGATTGAAATTATTTTCAAGACGTTTTCTCAATTTAAATATAGAAAATATAAACATAAGTATTGAACTTTTTAAAACCTTCTCAACATAAAAAAATATAAAAATAATTTCAACCTAATTTTGTTTCGCATTACTATCATCCACGAAAGCCTCTGGAATTTTACCACCTTTTTTGATACCACCTCTTTTTACCAGCATTTTGTTGAGGATTATTACAGAATTGCCCTAGGTAAAAGTTCTACGTCACTTCGTAAAAGTAGGAGAGCAAACACCAATCCACAATAAGGCAACAACAATTTACAAATGGTTAACTTCCATTATAAAATTCTTTAAAGTGGCTCCACATTGAGCTAGATTTTCAACAACGACTCCTTTTTCTTTCAAACCAGTCAATGGCTTCAATCTCCTTCCTGATTCAGCTTTTTCCACACGGAACCTTTTAGGCTTTTGAGTCTTTGGTGGTGCTGCAAAATGCAGTCACAGCTTGACCGTGCAATTTGCAATGTCATGTTGCAGTTGGCTGCCTCGAAAGTTGCAGTTATTGATTCTTGCACGCAATCAACTTTCCAGACTGTCTGTGCTGCTTTCTTCGACTTCTTTGTTCCATTTGGATCCTACTTGGCACCAATGTATGAACCTGATCCTCTGAAACTTTCGTGATATTGTATGATATGATCATACAGATATTCATGCCAATTCCCATTCCCACCATAACAATGCATCCCCGGTCGTTAATCAGCTGAAACCATGGCTGTAAATGAAGAAGATATCTAACCATTCCTCTTTTCTTATTTATGAATGCCAGCCGTTACAGGAAAATTAAAATTACCGTCTATCACAGAGCCTCCGCAATCGTCTCCAACTTGGATTGCCATTGGGTTCGCCCTCTGCCCCTTGGATTTGAGATTGAAGCGTTAGGGCGCCTTGACACACAACAAACTGGGGAATAGTGATATTCCTCTCCAGATTCATCATGTTGGCTATGAATATCGAAGAACAGGGGCTGCACTTGCGCTTGAGCTTTGCTAAACCCACATACCTTCTTCTTCTTCTTCTTGTGTGTTGATAGCGCAGTGTTAATCTTGAAAAGCAGAGTAGCCATGTCTGAGTCTGTTAGCACAAACTCTAATTTTCTGTGAGGAAGAAGAAAGTAGAGCTGCCCATTCTGCAATCGATCATCATCGCCCAGAATCTGGGAGATGTTTTGGCCGACATAAAGACCATCTGAGTTGCAGATGAAGTGCCCCGGATATTCTCCCAGAATCTCTAGGCTTCTCAATTCTTCAGAGAACTCCTTTATGTTTCCGTCCATCAATATTAACTTTGCGGTAACTGGCACAGCAGAAGTGGCATTTGAAGAAACACAGCTCCCCATGTTTCGAATTCAGATTAATTTATCAAAAGACCTTTGCGTAGTATGCCACCGAGTTTGGGAAACTATGGTAAATATTGATGTCTATATATAGGAGAGGGCTCCCAAAACAGATAAACCACGTGCTGGTTTTGAGAGGTGATCGCCAAACCAGAAAGGATTAAGGGTTTTAACCAAAGACCACGGCGCATCTGCAATACCGCCTGATTTGCAAAACTAGTGTTTTGTTTCTTGTGGTTAGAGATTCGCCAGGTTGGCAATTATTTATAATTTTGGCAGTTACGCCGTCTCTTCCAAGGTTCGAACTTCGACCTTTTCTTGAACAAGTTACCTCTCGAGTCTCGACAAGACACTTGGGTGTGATCCAACTAAGTGTAGTGTGGGACACTGGGAGAAGTTGCTTTAGATGTTCGGCGCGTGTAGCGTGACTTCCCAGATACGTCACGGATTTCGAATGAGTGGTTGCCACTGCTAGTGCTACCAATTAAAAATTATTTCAACGAAAAATGTCAAAAGGATTTTAGTAAAAAGTGATATTGACCTATTAAAGCTATATCCAGTACTACGAAAAGTTATGTTGACCTGTTAGAATTATTTCTGTCAATAAGTAAAGATTTTAATCGAAGTGATGTTGACATATTAAAAACACTTTCCGAAAAATATCAAGATTTTAGTAAAAAGTGATGATGAGCTGTTACAAATTTTCCAAAGAAAATATTTGTTTACAGGAAAACAAAATACATAGATCTAATAAAGAAAATTGTCTTTCTTTTCTTTGAAAGATCTTTGTAAAATACAATAAAGAAATGTGTCCATAAAGAAAATATGTTTTCCACCAAAAATATCTACTTACATGAAAAAAACATGGAATCATTAAAAAAAATGTTTTACAAATGTGCACATCAAATAAAAATAAGCTAAAATAAATGTGCCCTCAAATATTCGAAAACCTTTGTAATAACATTATTATAGGAAAGGAATATCGAGAGGAAATAAAAGTAAAAACTACTTTAAAATTTAATAATAATACGTTAAAAGGAATATCGACAGGAAATAAAAGTAAAAACTACTTTAAAATTTAATAATAATATGTTATGGTGTGATACATATTTAGATGTGAAATAGATGTAAAATATGAAAAATGAACAATTTGAATGAGAAAATGTTATATTCAAATTGGAGGTTTTTTTATGCAGTGAATATTTTATGAAAACAATTATTAAAAAAATTTGAATTTTGTGTTATTTCAAAAGTGATTTTAAATTCAAAAATAGATTCAACATACTAAAAAATCCTGGAGTATTTACAATCTATAAATATAAGCATTGTACTTAGAATTTTAAATTTTTTTTTCTCAAAATTTTGACCTAATTTCCTCGAGTTCATACCAAACAAAGTAGCTAAAAATACGTGAAATCTTCTAGCTTTTAAGGTACATGTATACATTATGCTCCAATGAGGTAGAAATTAAAGAATACTTACTCCTACACAATGTAGCATGCTTGCAAATGGGAAGAGGTCAAATTTACATATAAAACAATACTTACTTCTACACAATGTAGCATGCTTGCAAATAGAAAGAGGTCAAATTTGCATACAACAACCAAAAACTAACATTTTAGGAGATCCACTAACCTACAACCTATGTTGGTTAAAAAATTGTTTTGGGTAAGAAGTAAATGCTTAAGAATTCATTCAACATAGTAGCTAATCCTTATACAAAACAAAGCATACACATTAATTTCGTTAAAATTAATTTAAAAAATGTAAATTTATTATTATTTTATATGATCATCTATTCTTATATAGAGTCCTAGGTTCCTAAGAATAATCTAGGAGCATGCTTACATGGTTTGAGCTCATGAAAAGTGGGGCACTATTATCTAGTTTATTGCCCTATGATATCCGATCTGTTTTCTTACTAGTGGATATCAATGAATGGGCATATCAAAGGTTCAATCAATCTACATTGCTTTTAATATAAAAACATTGTTGTCTTCATCCTTTCATAGGAGTGTGATCAATATTTGAACATAAACTGTATTTTCTAGTCACTTAAATTCAAACTTCATATGGATTATTGGACAAAACTATTCGACCTTCCTAAGGAAGATCTTAGTAATGCACCCATATAAATTAGTGTTTATCTTTTTTTGGTTAAAATTTAGAAAAAACAATTCCTTTCAATACAGACTTTTGTTAATATTTTTAAATTTAATAAACATAAGTTATAGATTACATATTCCCAATTTTTTCATTAATATTTCTGAATTTATTAGCTATAAGTTATATGTTGCATACACCCACTTTTGTGTTAAAAAGATAAATTCCCTTCAATATAACTTTGTTAATATTTCCACATCATTAAAAATCATTAAGCATACCTTATATATCACATATGACTGATTTTTGTGTTGAGATCAACATCTTTCTCATTACTAAAATTAATTATTCTAAAATACAAACAAGAAGCCATATTTCCAAAATCATTAAGCATAAGTTATATATTACATACGACTGATTCTTGTGTTGAGATCAACATCTTTCTCATTACCAAAATTAATTATTCTAAAATACAAACAAGAAGAAGGGATATCATCTCTCTTTTAGATTTTTTTATGAGTGTAATAAATAAAATAATTTAAGATGGAAAACATAGAATTTGTATTCACCAATGCCAAGACAAACGAGAGGATATTATAAATACCAAACATACATATTACATATATCAAATTGCTTTAAAGATGCCAAAAAAATCTAGTTTTATTAAAGCAACAACTTGTTTGGTGGTCCAGAGCTCGGATTTGGGCTTTAATGGCTATCTTGGCCGTTAACTTGGCAATGCCCGGTCAAGTTTGGCGGCACATCATGTT
>LPNX010772008.1:17009-44652 GCA_001517045.1 Pseudotsuga menziesii | reverse complement strand
ACTGACAACAATTTTGTTGTATTTTGTATAATGGACTATGAGGGCCATCTACCAAATGTGAATAAAGTTATTTACGATTTTTTTCCTTGGAAAAAAAAAAAAACCGTCCTCACCCTCCCACACCAAAGTCTCGTACACTCGTTCAAAGGGTTTTACACTAGATAAGCGGCAATCAAAACCTAGTCCGTGAAAACGTCGTGTACAAAATCACCCATCACACTTAATTGGTATGTTATCTTAAATACTGTATAATAATCTTTAAAAAAAAACATTTTTCAAAATGGCTTTATTTATAGTTTTTTTTTCTTCTCCTTTAGATTTTTTAATTTTTTAATTTTTGGAGAAGGTATCAATTGAATAAGGCTAAATAACATTTGACGATTTTGCTTATCCAATGAGTTTTTACAAGAATTTAGAGATTTTTTTTAATCCAATTTTTGTGTTGTTCAAATCTAAATTTTGAATGTTTAAATGGATTTAGTATTCTCCATTACTCCCAAGACACTTAGATTAAGCAAGTTTAAACATTGTCTTATGAGAATTTTTTTTTATAAAATACCCTCAAAATTGTATCAAGAAATGTTGTCTAGAAAGAATGAAATCGTCGAACTTTTAAGCTACATAGTATCAATTAAGCAAAATTATTATATATGAACTAAATCACTCAAAAAACATTAAATAACATGTCTTATTGAGAACAAGTGAATGATTAAGTAACATGTCATACTTAGAACAAGTAAACGACTCAATAATAAGCCTCTTCATACCTCCAATTATTGTAGATATCAAAATATGTGGTTATTTAAATGGATATCATTGACATATAAATAGGAGAAAAATGGCATGTAATATCTTAAACTCTAGGCTAACATGACCATAACTAATATATTATTGATGAATGAGGGTTAGGATTCTAATATGTTTCCCTTCTTTTAAAATTATTTTTCCTTAATTTTTTTTAATTGAGTGTGTTCATGAATTACCTCGAATTCTTCCAAATTGTGCATATTTTGTGAGTATGTTTACCTTGAATTCCACCAAATTGTGCATATTTTGTGAGTATATCCACTACTTAAATTTGGCATCTTTATCTTCTAATTTTGGTAGTCTTGTAATGAAACACACAGAGACCTTGGATTATGTATGTTTAAGAATTAATGTAACCTTGGTATCTTAATCATATATCCTTTATTTCTTTGGAACACCTAGCATTCCCTTACAATTTTTTGAAAATCCTTCTTCATTCCTTCACCAAAAAGTATATATATGTTTTAAAGAACCTCAAATGGCCTGCCATGGAAGTGTTATAAGACTTCTTTCAATGATGTCATTTCAACTTTATTGAGGGCATACAAATATTGTGTCCTTATATGAGAGGATGTCTCTATTCATATGCTAATGTTCTATAGATTTATTTCCTTCTATTAGACATTGTATTTTCAGTCTAGTCACTATTATCGTCTTGCTATTCTGGGTGACCTTCTTCCAACTACATAAAAATGGTATATCTAATGGAATATAAGGTGGATGCTTCTTCTATTCTTGAGAGGGAATATGCTACCACATTATCCTTCCATTTTTGGTATATTATTTTAAATTCAAATCCCTCCATTTTAACTACACGTTTTTATTGCACTTTTGAAGACAACCTTTGCTCCAAAAAGTGCGCTAGTCTACCATGGTCAACATTGAATTCAAATTTTGTCCAATGAGATATTGTTGAAAATATATTATAGCGTGTAGAATATATGTTTTTTTTTATAATTACATTTCGCCCAATATTTTCCCTTGAGTTGTTTACTTTCTAAAGCCAACAGTCTCACTTCTTGCATCAACACTACTCTTATTCCTTCTTTTGATGCATCACATTCCATTATAAATGTTTTGCTAAAATTAGGTGTTTCCAACACTAATGCAGAGGTCATAACATCACTTAAGTTTGAAAATTATAGGTTATCCTCTTTGTTGTATAGAAATGAGCTCTTTTTCAAGGGAGACGTGAGTAGAGTTACAAGGCATGCATAATTCTCAACAATGTTTCTATAATATCTCATGGGACCTAGAAATCCTCTTACACTCTTGATGTTCTTAGGAATGGGCTATTTTGTGATAGCTTGAACCTTTTTAAGGTCAACCTTAACTATTTCATCTGAAACAATGTGACCTAAATGCTCTACTCTTTATTTTCCACAATCATATTTAGGCATTTTCAAACATTATGTTATTATTCTCAAGGACTCTGTCCACATGTTTAAGGTGTTCCTCACATGATTTTCTATAAATGGCTATTTTTGTCAAAGAATATTGACACAAAATTTATAATAAAAGGTCAAAAAAATCTTCAATCATGAGGATTTGAAAAGGTGGAGAATTAGTCATCCCAAAGGACATGACCAAGAACACATAGTTCCTTGTATGTGTTCTAAAAGATGGTTTGGGAATGTCTTCTTCCCTCATTCTAATTTGATGGTGTTATAGCTTAAATTTTGCACACCTACAAATTTTTTGAGTTCATTACTGAAATACACCATCAATATACAACATGTAGCCTTCAAAGCTTCCTTTCTATAAAAAATCAATATGTGGAATAAAGTTATTTTGATAGAGTCAAGTATTCTTTACTTGTGTGACTTCATACAAAAGGATCCCATTTCATATCACCTAGAAAATCCATCAAAACTCGCATGGCTATGTGTTAACAGCTAAAATTTACTCACATGACATGTCATCAACACCATCACCGTAGTATGCCATCATTCCACCTCATTCACACTCATTTGACCTTGATAAGTCAGTCAAAATCCCAAAAATGAAATTCTAACCTTTAAAAAGATATTTAAAAAACAGGCCATTCTTAATCCTTAGATAAGAGTGACCCAAGTTACACAAAAATCCCAAAACAATGTGACCAACCTTCGGCTTGTATTTCGGTTGTGTTTGCTTCATATCTGACAAATTGGAAGGAAGATTGACATGAATCTCTATGTTGCTTCAGGCATATGAAAAATCTAGGGCCCAAACTCTAACCTAGACTCTCATCATAGCCACTTATGCACTTATAAAAGAAGCATCAAGGTCCCTCATTACATAATTCTCATTCCATTTATTCAAGCCATTATTGTACTAGATTGCTACAGAGTCTGAAGTTATCCTCTCTTAGCTCTTTCTCACCTTTTGGAGATCCCCTTTGTGACACATGGTTGAAAAATTGGAAGATCATCAAGAGAATTAATAGACCCTCTCTCAGCAGGGGCCCCTTCCACTACTATTGTTATGGTAACTCTATTTCATGTACCATTTCATATTAATACAAAAACAACATTATTTATTATTTAATATTATCTCTTCACATCTATGTTGTTTGATGAAAAGGATGTGAAAATTTTGTTTATTTACTTTCATGTCATATGTATGCCCTTTTATTTAGCTTTTAGTTCTTAGTTTAGTTGTTAAGTTTATTTCTTTCTTGAAACTATGTCAAAGTTACACAACCCTTCAACATGTGTGTTTTGGCACATGCATGCTTTGGCACAGGCGTGTGTGAAAATATATGTTGTAGTTTTGGTGACCATATGGGGAAGATCCATATCTTTCTCCAGTTGTGAGTATTTGTTTTTAATCATTTTTTCTGAGCATTCTATTCCTCTATTTAGTTCTAATTTCTATATGATTCTTGTTGGTAATGATTATTGTGAGATCCCCATGCCAAAACACCTTTAGAATTGTTAAGATGAAGGTATTTTCATATACTCCAGATATTTTACTTCTGGGTCGGGCCTATTTGGCGGTTTTAGGTGACCTAAGTCGCACAATTCCCTTTGAATTGAGAAACCCCCTCCAAAAAATTGGTTTTACAACTAGGTCGTGTTGTTTCCTGGTTTTGAGCAACTTGGGTCAATCTTACCTTTTATTTCCAAGGAAAAAATTCGTAAATAACTTTATTTACATTCAGCAGATGGCACAAAAGTCCATTAACACATATAAACCCAACCTTAAAGCTGGTAGATACAATCAAGATAAAGCCCCCTAAAGAGCTCAAAAAAACCAAAACATATGTCCCAAGGAATTAATAGCCATATCAAAAAAATTAAAGACAGTTTCACAAAACTGCTCACAAACTTTATCAACATAACAGAAAACTGTTCATCAGTTTCAAAGATTGATATCTATGCATCTTCAACCAAATGAGAAGGAAAAACAAAATCTATTTCCACCAAAACAAACAAACCCAAGGATCTGTATCCCAAAATCCGCTTTAGACAATCTGAAAGGTTTCCACAACTTCATCTGCACGATATTCCTTAATGGACCAGAATCCTTCCAATATTCTTCCTCCAACTTTAGCCAAAGCATCTGCAGAATAATTTCTTTCCCGATAGATATGTTTGAATGACACATAATCAAAACCATCAGTAATCCTGTTAACATCCTTAAGAATCATGGATAATTCTAAATTCAATAATCGGTACTTACCAGATGCTTAGTTAATTACTAACTGAGAATCACCGAAAATCTGAATTTTATCCAAAGAGTTTCTTCGAGCGAGAAACAGAAGTAGCTTGAGGGCACATAATTCTTGAAAATTATTCGTACCCACTCCTTAACCAACTTTAAAAGAGAAAAAGTGTGCATCTGATAAAAACAACATACCTCCAGCTCCACAGATTTTTGGATCGCCTGCTGCAGAACCATCAAAAAAACCCCATGCAAAGGTTTTATCAATAAATTCCACAAAGATAGTTCTTATCGAAACCATAAGACACTTCTGCGGAATATTCTTCATCATTCCCAAACTGAAACTAGATACCTTTGCTGGTGTTAAAGTAAGATCCTCAAAACAAGACAAGTTTCTGGCCTTCCAGATGAACCATAAAACAATGATAGGTAATGGCTTAATATTTGTCACCTCCAAATTTAAACACCAAGTTTTGAAACATGCTAACACAGTTTCTCCACTCCAAAGATTATTGAGCTTCAACTTGTCCTCAATAATTAACCAAATAGTATGAGTAAAAGGGCACTCCACTCCAATATGAAAATTGGATTCACATTCCATTTTACACAAGTAACACCTACCAGGACCTTCTCTACCTTTCATAATAAGAACATCCCAGGTCAGAGCTTTACTAGAAAGGAGAAACCAACAAAATAAATTTGTTTTGAGAGGACATTTCAGCTTCCATAAGACTTTCCACCACCAGATAAGATCCACATCCCTATTCATAAGCTGAGCATATCCTTCCTTTGGTGAATACCAACCAGATTTAGATAAGTCCCAAACTATATTATCATCATCATTTGAAATCCTTACATGAATAGACTTAAGAATGGCTACATAAGCATTCCACTCATCAATCTCTTAAGGATCAGTGAAACCAATGGAATATGTAGTAATCCATTGTTGAGCCAACAATGCTGTCATACCATGAAGTCCAATATCAGATAAAAAATTAAAACCAGCCAAACGTAATTTTTCAATCATGGAATAAGGTAAAGCATGTCTCCATTTACATCCTATCCAAGGATCTAAACCAATATGAATAGCAGTACCATTACCAATCTTCCATACCAAAAAATTACCAATTATATCAAAAGCCCAAAGAACAGCTTTCCAGCAAATTGATATATTCTTTTTCTTTTTGACAAGAGATCTAATCCATTCCAAAATATTCAATGGATGAATGTATTTCTGAACAAAAATCTTAACCCATAACCCATTGCCATGAATAATATTCCAAACATTTTTAGCTGCAAGAGCTTTAGCAAAAACAACAGGAATTTTCAGTCCCCAACCACCCAAAGATTTTGGATTAGCCAAAATATTCCAGGATATCCAAGGTACACCATAAGAATGCTGTTTACTAGACCAAAGAAATTTGAAACAAAGCTTTCTGATTTTTTCAATAATCCCCATCGGTATCCAAAAGTACATCCAATATATCGGTATGGCCTCTAAAACTGCTTTAATCAGTATCAGCTTACCCCCCTTCGATAACTAGAGAAAGCTCCAATTGTTAATCCTTTTCTCTACCTTAATAATCAGCCAATCCCAGTCCTTTAATAGATATCTGCAAGGTTTGAGATAAAACCCAAGGTACTTCATACCATTTTCAATTATGTCAACTGGAAATGTAAAAATCTTCTATAAAGTAATAACCTTAGTTTCTTCCAGACAAGGAAAAAATAAAGAAGATTTTTCATCATTAATCTTCATCCCAGATGCCTTATAGAAGATCATTAAAATCTCATATAAAGTAGAAAGAGATTGTTCGGAACCATCATTGACCATAACTATATCATCCACAAAAAGAACATGAGTTAAGACAATATCATTACCAAAAGATAAACCATGATATGTCCCACAATCTTTGGCAAAAAGAATAGCCCTTCCTAGACCTTCAACCACAATAAGAAATAGTAAAGGTGCCAATGGACAGCCTTGTCTAAGACCCCTACCAGATTTAAAGAAAGTTGTAGCTACTCCATTTATAAGCAGAGAGAAGGATATAGAGGAGAGGCTACTCATGACCCAAGAAATGAAATTCCCAGCAAAACCCATTTTGGAAAGTATGACCCGAAGAAAGGTCCAGCTAACACGATCATAAGCTTTAGATAAATCAATTTTTATCATTATATCCTTTAAGCTTTTACAATGCATAGAATGCATACCTTCCTGTATGACCCCAATTGCATCATGAATCTGCCTACCTGGCAAAAAACCAAACTGTTCACCAAATATGCACCTACCAAAAACATTTCTAATCCGGATAGAAATAATCTTACCCATAATTTTGTAAACAAAATTACACAAAGAGATAGGCTAAAAATCCTCAAAAGATAAGGGATTATCAATCTTAGGGATAAGAGCAAGAAAAGTTGAGTTGAATACCGCAGGAAGTTTACCATTTATCCGAGAAAGCTCAATAACTCTCAGAAGATCCTCTCCTAAAACATCAAAAAGACATCTGTATACCTCTACGGGAATTCCATCAGGTCCCGGACTCTTGTCATTTTTGCTAATGGAAAGGATATGCTTAATATCTTGAAAAGTGATAGTCTTCATGAGCTCACAATTATCTTCCTCAGAAACAGATGAGGGAAAAAAACCTACACTGTGCACAATCTCAAGAAGATGGAGATCAACTTCTTCCTTAGACAGAAACTCAAAATAATGAATCCTAGCCTCTGCAATAGCCTCGGAACCGTCTACAAGATCGCCAGATTCATCTTTAATTTTCCAAATAGTATTAAGATTCTTCCTATGAGCAGCAAATTTATGGAAAAAAGGGGTATTGTCATCTCCACAAATATACCATAAAGCCCTACTTTTTTGTTGAGACTCCTTTTCCCGATCACATAAAATAGATCTCTTACGAGATTCAAGCTCAATCAAGGATAATTTATCCTCCTCTGAAATAAAACCAATAACCACCCTATTAAAATACCTCTTCATATCCCTTTCAATGTCAACTAAATCCTTTATATCCTGAGCTTTTTTCTTTAATGACCATTCAATGGATATTTTTTTAACCCTTTTAAGGTTCACAACAAACTGGTTTATAGGGGATACCTCAGACAGAGCATCATAAACCACCCAAGCGTCTTTTAATAAATCAACCAGCTCATTGTTTTCTAGCCAACATGCATTAAACTTAAAAGGGAAATGAGCCTTAGGAGAATTAGAAGAGATTTGTAGATGAACTGGTTGATGATCAGAATCACCACGGCACCCAATCCACTATTTGAGAAGAAAGCCACTATCTAGGAAATCGGCCAATAAAAGTAGTTGATCCAACCTTTTGGAAATGCTCTTAGGACCAACTCTACGATTAGACCATGTTGGAATGGAAACCATAGGGGTAATATCTACAAGCCCAAGCCCTTCCAAAAAATTAATAAAGAAGTCAGTTAATGCATCCACTCGTGCTTTAACCCCCCATATTTCAGACAGACCCAAGGGGAAATTTAGATCTCCACCAAAAACTAAATAAGGACATTTGAAACAATCCAAATCTGAAAGATTATTCCAGAAAGCTTCCCTATCCATATAAGGCCCATAAATATTTATAAAACATAAACCCAACTGCAACTCAATATAATACAAATCAACACAAAGACCGAAGGTCATATCCCAGACATTCAAAAAAAGGAAATTACGAGTCCTCCACCCCAAAAGAAATCCCCCAGATCTACCCTTAGCATCCATAGAAACAAACTGCCAACCTTTTAACAATAATTCCATTTCCTTCACCAAAATACAACCATCATACATAGTTTCTTGCAGAAAAATTACATCTAAAGGCTGTTCATAAATCAATCTTTTAACAGCTAGGTTTTTAGGTAGACTAGCCAAACCCCTACAATTTAAGGTCATAAGGATCATAAGGGGAACTCCGTGGAGGCATACATAGCTCTAAGTGCCCCGGAACCAAACATCACATCCGGATTAGCATTTACCAGAATTCCAACCCTACCCTTAACTAGGATATAAGTCCCAAAAGGATCATGATCTGATCCAAACCCTCTGTCAATAGTTTTCGAATAGGAACGAAGAAAATAACCCTTACTCACAACAGGGATAACCTTAGTAGGAGAGACAAAACCAATATCTCGTAACGCTTCATTCTAAGCAGAGTCATATAAAGGAATCGGTGTAGATTCCTTATCAATATTATTCCACCCTAGTCCTTCAGACAGTGAGGTAATGCACAGAGGTTTAAGAGCTGATAAGGAAGGTTGTGAACCTATTACCTGCTCCTCTATGGACTTGTGAATCAAATCCTCCGAAACATCTTCAGACGGTGAGGTAACGCACAGAGGTTTAAGAGATGATAAGGAAGGTTGAGCACCTATTACCTGCTCCTCTATGGACTTGTGAGTCAAATCCTCCGAAACATCTTCAAAATTCAAACCCTCCTTAGCTCCCAAATTAGACCCACAATTTTTAACCCACCAAATCTTGTGGACAAATCCAAAAGAAGAATTCTTGTTGAAAGATAGAGAACAATCATTCATCAAATGACCATACATACGAAATCTATAACACCTAAATGGGATACCCAGATAATCCAAAGGATGACTGAACTCAGAACTGCCTCTTTTAATAACCAAATCAGTAGAAAACCATTCCAGAAATCTATCAACACTAAAACCCATCCCATACAACAAACCCCATTTTGCAGGTATGATAAGTCAATTTCCAAGTGAGTACACAGAGTATTTCCCACCAGTTAAAAAAAATCAACTGACCAGAATTCAAATGGTAAATTAGGGATTTTAACCCAAATTGGAACATGGTCGTACCTTTCAATTCGGGGATCAAAAAGAGGCGTCTACCTTTTGATTAATAGACCAGCTTTATCCCACCGCCAAACTCCAGCCAGGACCAGAGCCTCATCTTCCTCAGAGAAGAATTTGAAAGCTATCCATCCTCACGGAAGAAGGAAAATCGCAGGTGGAACCTTAATGACATCTTTCCAAACCACTGCAGCCCAACCATTTAAACTTTCAGAATTGAATTTCTGACCTTCGAAACATCCAACCAGGGTCATAGCATTAGTAAGGACGATCTCATTTAAACCCACATCCTCGCCCATAGTCATCAAGACCAGATTAATAAGTTTCTTAATAGACTTGTGAGCCCGCTTCTTTTTCTCCCCGATCTTCATCAAAATAGGCACCGGATTACCAGAAATATTAGGAACAGACTGATGTTCATACAAGGAATTACCCAATCCATGATCCCGAGGACACTCACAGCCAGCCTCCGAGCGAAATCCAAGACACTTGCTAACCCCCATCTCTTTAGTTAAACTAGAACATTGTGTCCCCGCAACATCAGAGTCCCACTATCCATAACCAAAACCATCCCCAGCTACAGGACCCGTAACTGGTGAGGAATGCCTAGATAAACCAAAATCGACATCAGTTGCATGTCCTGAGACTGGCAAGGGCTTACCAAATTCCCAATAATTATCCTCAGAGCCCTGATGCAGCAAAGGGTAACCCATATTACCACCCAAATCTCCGGCACCAGAAACGCTTGCTAACTGATAATCCAGCACACCAGAATCTAAGCAAAGCCCCCTACCGGCCAAAGATCCATCAACCAAATAGGTATGCATAGGGTTAACATTATCTTCCTCCGCTCGCAACAGTGGAACTCCCATGACCCCCAACTCGCAACTCTCAGCAGAATGAATCGAGCCAACCCTATGTTCATCACCTTTACCAATACACTTGCTAACCCCCATCTCTTTAGGTAAACCAGAACATTGCATCCTCGCAACATTAGAGTCCCGCTGACCATAACCAAATTCATCCCCAGTTACAGGACCTGTAACCAGTGTGGACTGCCCAGATAAATAACCAATATCGGCAACAGTTTCATGTCCCGAGACCGGCAAGGGCTTACCAAATGCCTGAGAATCATGGATAATTTTAGGGGCGAATTTTAGCCTAGTGGGATATTTTTCCATGTTTTTCTCCCAAAAAAGATTCGCCATTTTGCATTTTTTGAAGCCCTGTTTCGCCCAATTTTGATGGGGTAAAATATTTTCACCCTAAAAATCGCCAAATTATTATATAAATAATATAAAATCCTTGGAAATTAAAATATTTTTTGAAAAATATCGCTAATCATTTTATAGTTGGTGTTTTAAGAATTGGTAATATTCACCAACATTTATACACTTTAAAATAAGTATGGTTCCTTAAAACCATCCCTGCCGAGAATTATCCTCAGAACGCAGACGCAGCAGAGGGTAGCCCATATCACCACCCAAATCTCTGGTAGCAGAAACGCTCGCTAACTGATAATCCAGAACACCAAAATCTAAACAATGCCCCCTACCGGCCAAAGCTCCATCAACCAAATAGGTATGCACAGGGTTAACATCATCTTCCTCCGCTTGCATCAATGGAAATCCCATGATCCCCAACTCTCTACTCTTGGCAGAATGAATCGAGCCAACCCTATGTTCATCACCTTTACCAACATTAAAACCCTGCATTACACCCAGTGACGTACGGGCTAATCTCTTCGTCAATCATAACAACATTGCGAATCACAAAAAAACAACGTGTTGGAAAAACATGTTTTATCGCTCAGATCACTCAAACATGGCAGGACCAGCTTGTAAATGTACTCACCTAATCATGCATTGAAAGAAGGACGTTCTGAATCTCCCAACCACGTGTCCAAACGTCCAAGCATCTAGGCGTCGTCCACAATAAACTCCTAATGACAAAGCAGTACGTTTTGTACTCACTCAATCAAAAAGTATCCATCAAAAGTACGTTCTACATTCATTAGAGAAGTACGTTCGACCCATCTTCCTCCAAATGCCTCCCAAGATCGCTTCCGGGTCAATCTTACCTCTTCGAAAGAAGAGACATGATTTTTAAAGAATATTTTTAGTATTTTTCCATCTTTTTTTACCCTCTACCTAAGTCAGATAAAGTTGGTTTGTATCCTTAAGTTCGTTTATGCTCCCTCCATGTATGTTTGCAGTCTATTTTCCTTACTATAGCATTTTTCTTACTTTTTTGATTCTAGAATGTTGTGTGAAGATTTTTTTTAGTATTTACCTTTTTGAAAAATGTGACTGGAATTTGCTTGTTCATTGCATCAAGTTTTCAGTTTCAGTAAGAAATTTGATGAACTAATCTTCTTGGTAATTAATCAATCTATTTGTTTAAAATTGTTTTCTAGATTATGGCATTTTCCTTAACCATTACAAATATAATTATTTAATTGCCATTTTTTTTAATAGTTAATTTTTTTTTAGCACAATCCTGTATTATTTTTAGATAGATTCATTTCAAGAAATGTTATTTAACTTAGTATGGAAATCGTCCTTTAACATTCAAGCATTATTATTCTTAAGCTCTTGGTTGTACACACCTCACGTGCACACAACATCACTCCTTAATAAAAAAAACTATCACTTGGTTCATGATGCCAAGTGGAGGCTTAAAACCAATCTTAATTTAAACACGCATTAACCTCACTTGAGAATAAAAAGAAAAAATGTGGTTAAGTTAGGACTTTAGGGATAGGAATCCAAACAAATCCCCATTGTCACTATTCACTCAAGACATAGTGCTTGTCCAATTACTCAACCAAAATATTCTAGTATTGTCGGATGGAGTTACGACTATTTTATGGGTAGGCATCTCCTTTCCAAGGGGTAAGTGGCAAGACTGGAACTTAATGGTTGGGTGGTGCACTGTCCCCACTAAATATTGAAGATCATCCAAATCATTGAATTGAACCTGTAGGTAACTCATTACGATGTGTTTATGAATGAGGTAACCTAAATACCTTTATTTTTAGGTATATTACATAGTGGTGATTCGCTTCAATGGGGGGATACCTAGGACATACATAATTGGCTGCTGTCCTATCTCTATAACTCTTCCTTTTATCTTCACTCATTAGGTCCATATAAGATTGGTTCCCCTATTTAGGTCTAGTGTTTGGAATATACAACTTAGCTTTCTACTTTTTTTTATCTGATGGGACCACGGTGGGACTTGATATCCCCACAAAGGAACATATTTGAGAAAGATTTATTTGGTGATTTTATTTTTTATTATGTAGATCTTTCAGGGTAGTGAGTATTTTTATTTTTCGGATAGATCTTTTCGACTCATTTTGCTAGGCCACTTGTTGCATTCACATTGCTCTTGTTTTCAATTTGGTTACATAGTTAATTTGAGCTTTACCAAGCATAAGCATGCAAGTGTTGAATTGTTTATTCATTATAGCTCCTCGAGGTATATATGACCTTATATATGTGTAGTTTGGCTACCTATACACCATCATACTTGATTCCCTTAGAGGTAACTCCTCTTGGAAACACCCTCAAGGCGTGTGCCATTCAACGGATGGAATTATTGGTGTCTTTACTTCCCACCCCGGTCCATACACGTCTTACACTCCTCCTTCGAGCAGTTATATGTATGGTAACCCCAAAAAATTTGAGTGTATTCAGGACCCCACTATGACTTCATATTATATTCATGATTCTTCACAACTTACCCCACATTATAGAATGAGTACCGCTTATTCATTTCCTCCTACGAGCACCCATGTTCATTAACATTCACGCAGTGACACCTCATATGATAGTGCTTACAACAGTTACGTGGATCCTCCAGCCATAAACCAATATTACCCTTTTCCTAGCACATATTTATAAAAAACAATAGGATTCAAAATGATGATCTCAACCATATGGATAAATAGTTTTAGAGGGAAAGGGGAAAACTACTTTTTTTCATCATATTTTCAACTTATATCTCCTTGTTGTTGGATTTTAAGATAAAAGTAGTATATTTCAATTATATGCAGTGGAAACAAATAAGATAACTTAAAGAATAACCACACACGGAAATAATACACAGAGAGATATTTATCATGGGAAACAACAAGTGAGAAAACCCAACAACCTTTTCTTATTAAGAGATTTCAATCCAATATACAATTACAACCAAATATAAGAGTGATCTAGTACATGAGATCATACAGAAGAATAAATCCCAAGGTAGAAACCCTAGAAACATTATTCTCCTTTACTTAAGCGAACTTCTCCTTATGCATTGAGCGAACTTGCTTGATGTGTATTTCTTTCTTGGTAAAAAGTGAATGAGGCGTTTTTTATCTATACTTGTTTGATGGGCGGCTTTTCCACATTTTTCAAGGCCGTGACTTTTCACTTGGCATAATTAATTTAAAATAATACTTTATTATTTTTCTTTTGGGATGAATTGAGGATGAGACCTATCGATTCTACAAACATTAACACTTGTAAATTTACTCAAATTTTGAGTGTAAGCACATGTTAGATGCATACTTAATACATAAAAAAAAGTATTTAAATGTATTTCCATTTTTTTCCTACCAAAGTTTGTCAAAAATATGTCGAATAAATTATCATCTAATGCAAAATTTAATTATGCATTCAATAAATGAATGCTCAATACGGAAATTTGATCAAACTTGCAAAAAGATAAATTAAAAATACTATAAAAATAATAATGTTTCTTCCTTAAATTAAAGAACTATAACTCCCATATCATAAGCATAAATTCTAAGATATCATGTAGCCTACATCATAGTTTACAACTTAACTACGCAATTTTGAGTACTTTCTACAATAATTGGATTACATTTGGGTGTCCTTATACATTTCTTATGGTATGCCATCTATCAAGATACACTTTCGTGTTACCACGTGCTACATCTTCTTTATAGTGGACAAGATACACTTTCATGATACCACACAAGGTTGGAATTTCAAATGGCGGGAACCCGTGAAAATTGCAGGGAACAATCAAAATCTGAAACATTTTCTGTATTCTAAGCCAGATTTTGATGGTCTCCGTAAAATATTAGCTGTATTTGACAGGTAAATTGACCTATGACGGGCATTTACCCGTCAAATTCCATCCCTACCACATTCTACCTCTTCTTTATAGTGTGAGCAAATCGAGAGAATCTAGGTGCGATGGACTCTCTAGCTTAGAGTAGTGGCCCATGGTGTTCATGGAAACCCTAGCTCCCAGGGTTGACTATATGCAACCCTGACTATTGGTTTGAGGGCCCGCACTCATCTCGGGGGTATCTGGGATTTCGTCGCAAGCTTGGTCTGTTTTGTTTCGAAAGTTTTATTATTAACCTTTTTGTTTCTCTGTCTATATTTTTTCTTGGCGGTCACGTGGCCGGTAATGCTTCGAAGGAGATTGGGGTTATATACTTTGGTGTAATTTCTGCACTGTTTAGGGTTTATTTTCTATTTTGTTTGCATTGGTTACCCCACTATCAATTCTAGGGCCCTTTCCTATTGTAATGTTCTGCTGGTGCTGGTCATGGGTTTCTTCTCTTGGGTGGTTGACTGCCTTACTTTTTTTATTATTGCTGGTCTAAGGGGATCTGGAGTCAAGCTTGTCATCATTGAAAAGACTAGTATCAACCAGATTAAAAAAAGTGGGAACAGTTTTTTTTTACTTACTATCTTTTTACTTTGTGGGTATAATAGTTTTCTCGGTTATCTTTGTTGTTTTCTATGTTGTTTTGGAGTGTGAATTTCTCTCCGGGTTTTTCTGTGTATTTACTTCTCAATTCCTCTACTGTTTTTTGGGGAACCTTGTTTTTTTTCCCTATCATTATGGTGTCATCTCCTTCTTTCTCTCTGGGGGTCAGCACTAACCCTAGGGCCTGGTTTCATGTATCTAAGTTGGTTTGTGCCATAGAACATTGTACTCCATTTTTTGAATTTTCTGACCCCTATGGTTTATTTGGTGGGTTGGGGGTTTCACATGCCTATTGGGGTCTTTTCAGGGGTCATTCGTATGGGGGAAAACCTACATACTCCTCCACTTGTCTGTATCCCTGGAAGCTTCCTTTTGAACGGGTTAAGGAGAGAAAGAGTGTCTGTGTCTTAGGGAAGGATGTGACAATCAACATGGTGTCAACACCTTCCCTCAGTGAACTTATCGATCACTTCAAGTACCTCAAGTTATCATGTACTAAAGTATTGTATTGGGTTCAAGAATATTGGAAACCCCTGTGTAAATTTGTTCCAAAGGTTATGACTCTGGTAAGTGGGTGGGTTTTATTCCAGTTCTTATATAAGGAAGATCATAAGTTGATTGAAAGTCGTTATTGGGTTCTTAGAAAGGGCTCTCTTGTCCTTAAACGTTGACACGTATGTTTTGATCCACGTACGGAGTGTCTGGTTCGTCCTCACCTTTGGTTCATCCTCCCTGATTTTCTGATACAATGCTGGAATATGAAAGTTTTTATGGCCATTGCTAATTCCATCGGCACTTTCATGTTGATTGAGGATGAACAACTGTTGGGTTTTGAGCGTTTGACTTCGAGGGTTCTTGTGGACATGGACCTTAATGAAGGGATCCCGGCTGAAACTGAGGTCATCTGGGAGGGAGGTTCCTTTGTATAATGTTTGGATTATTGGCGCATAGATTTTTGATGCCACCTATGTCATATGAAGGGTCATGCTAAGGAATGATTCCCTTCGAAAGTTGATAGGCCTTCCTGTCCGCGACCATCTACTGAATTGCCATATGAAGCGATGTCACAACTGGAAAAGTATATTTCCTTTCCCATTCCTTTGGATAAGGACTCCGCGTTATCTTTCGTGGGTAAGTTTTCTCATACTATTCCACTGCTTTTAAAATTTGTCATGGAAGATGATACTTTAAGCTCTCTTGCTGTTACGGATGGGGTTGACACACCTGCTCCATCGCTGCCGACCCGAAGGGATGGAACTTGTGGCTCTCCCACACTTCTCTCTGGTGATTTGGGGGGTGAGTACTTGGGCCATTTTTCTCCTTTACCGGTCTTGGCGATTCCATATCCTTCTTTGTTGTGGGGGGGGGGATGTATCTTCACACTCTTTACAAAACTCGACATCTTTTTGCTCAAATGGCAACTTGAATATTGTGATTTTCCCTTTTCCCATCTTGGATAGGTCCTCTGTTGACTCTCCTTCTCCTGACATCTCTCCGAAAGATAATTTCCCTTCTTCTAGGGGTAAGAAAGCACCGATAACTCCCTATTTGGCATCGTTTCCTCCTCTTGACATTTATGGCGTGGATGATTTTGTTAGACCCAACATCTTCCCTATTTCTTCTATTCGGCCTGCTAATGTCTCCATTCAAAAACCTAAGAAATATGGTAAGGGAAGTTGTAAAGGGGTGAAGGATTCAATTAGGAATCAGTGTTTTATCAACCCAAGGGTAACACCCCTTGCTAGTCATGGGTTGCTTCTAGTTTGGAATCTGTTTCTATTGTCAACACTTGGGCTCTTAAAGAAAGTGCAACCCCTTCATTAGTGCCCTGATGAAATTTGTCTCACTTAACATCTGTGCGCTTGGAGGAGGCCCCAAGCATGCTGCCCTAAAATTTCTTTGAGATACTACTTGTCCGTCTATTTTTTTCTCCAAGAAACTATGTCATCTGGGACTTGTGCCTGTGATTACTTTCTTTATTTACGCCTCGACTAGCTTGTTTGTGCTAAGGGTGCTTTGGGTCACTCGATGGGGTCATTGGTGGCATAGAACCCTCATTTGGCTGACTTAAAATCCTTTATTTCGACTGCAGGTATTCTACTATGTGGAAATTTTAAAGGTATGAAGAAAAATCTACATATACTTAACATTTATGGGCCATATAACAATCGGTTGACCTTTTGGGAGTCTGTGAAGCAAAGCGGTATTCTTCAATTACCAAATATGATACTTTTCGGTGATTTAAAATTTACCTGGTCCGTAGATGAAGTATGGGGGGATGTGTATACTTGTGATCCTTTCGCTGAATACTCCACTTCACTATATGGGGATGCTTTTCTTCAGGACATATTTCTGACAATTATCTCGCCCACTTGGTCAAATGGCAAAAGTTGTGTCTCATCTATCTCTAAGCGTCTTGATAGATTCTTTATATCTAAAGCAATATGTGATTGTTTTGGGAAATTTAGGTCTTGGAATTATTATACTGGGGTATCGGATCACAGAGCAATTATTCTCCAAGTGGAAATTGATCGAGACTATGTTCCATACCCTTTCAAATTTAATCTGACTTGGTCAGAAGTGGAGGAATTCCTCTCTAAAGAATGAGTGGGGGAAGATCACTACAGTTGTACCTTCCAACCTGAGTCCAATGCAGGCTCTTTTGTTTAAGTTATATAAGCTGTATCCATGGTCACGTCCTGGGAAAGGGAAATGAAATGTAAAATGGATTCAAGCTTATGCAAAGTCGAAACTGACATCCTTACTATGGAGGATATCTTGGTCATGGATAATTTCTCTGAAGAATATAGGTCAACCTTGAAGTATTGTTTCTCTTTGAAGTAGAAAATTCTTTTACACAAAGAGGAAACCCTCGGACATAAAATCATGGAAGCATGGCTAAATTCTGGCGATGAAAACACTAGGTATTTTCATAAATATGCTAACAAAAGAAGGATCATTAATTCTATTTGGGAAGTAGAGGGAAATATGTTTTTTTTTATCAATGATCCATTAAGTTGGTGGTGAGACGACATTGTTGGGATTAGGGCAGATCTGGGTTCTTATCCTTTTATCTTCACACCAACAAAGAGACCCACAGTGTTGGCCCTTTCGGTAACAACCTGCGAACAGGTTGCAGTCTCACCCGAAACAGCTATGGGGTGCCACAGAATTAGGTTTCTGTAGGAAAAAGAGGGATATTACTGTACCTTTAGCCTTAATAAAGAATAATCATGCAGTACAGAGCTTCGACATTCACTTAAATAGCTTCGCAGTTTAGATAAACAGACAGTTACTTGCTTAACCCCTAACTGGGAATTCACAGCGAAGTTAGTACTTAGCAATATATCTTACTTATCATTCATCTACTTATCAAATGCATAAAAACATAACAGGAACAAAACAAAGAACCACCACAACACAAGATATACATGGTTCACCCCCAGTGTAGGGGCTACGTCCACAGAACTGCGTTTATATTCAACACTTTACAAACACACAGTTCGGATCTGCACACTCAGCGGCAGATCCTTTCCTCAACAACCCAAATCTGCACACTTAGCTGCAGATGCCTTTCTTCCCAAACCCTCTGTGCACTTAGCTGCAGAGGTCGTCCATGCACTCAGCTGGGACTTAACCTTAAACCCTAAAAATAGATCTTAGCTTCGTCGTATTATCATAACATCATAACACCAAAAAGCCTCTTCTTCTTCTACAAAAGTCCCTATTTATACAAGTGCACTATTACAATACCATGGGCTTAAACTATGAGTTTAAACCATGGGTTATTTACAAAAAAGAGGGGCTTCGACCCAACCCCGAAACCCCTAAGACTATTTTGGGCCGCAACTCCACTTACAAGCTTCGCACCAAAACCGCGGAGTTGCCAAAATTAAGGACTTTTAAGGTCCGTGCCCCAACAGGCCCCCAAGACTCACCAGTGTCCCGTCCCAGGGCACTCTGCTTCTTTTCTGGTGGAAGAATCTTGTTGGCGAAGATAGTAAATTTCTTGTTGAGGCTACGCATGATATCTTCGGTTGCTTGCTCCTTCTCCACTATCTCTTGCAACGTTGCTGTAGATACTTTGCTGGCCTTTTCCTATGCAAACGCATCATACTCCTTTAGGACTTTGAGTTGGTTGTCCGCAACAGTGCTCAACTCCAAGGCCTCGTTAATAAGGGGCTGCACAGATTTCACCAACAATGTTTCTTTCCTTCTGCATGACTCAATTTCTCGCTGCAGCTCATTGCTATGCTTCACCTTAAGCATCTTCTGCATAGGGGGCAATGTCTTGATTTCCGCTTTGACTGCATCCAGCTCTGCCTGTCGCTGCTTGATGGTTTCTTGCAGATTTTCCACTTCTGGGTTGTCTTGTAAGTTTTCCCAGGCCTCGACACTTTCATCTAGGATCTTTGAGGCACTACTTACAAGATCTGAGATCTTCATTGCTGAGGCTTGCATATCTCTGCGGCGCTGTTCCTTGACCTCTAGAGGAGTCTCAGGAATGATGCGCAGTTGAAGCTCTGCAATCTGAGCCTCATGCTCTGCTTTCATCTTCTCTATCTCGCTTCGAGACTGTTGTGCATAGTCTTTCAGCTTGACGATCCTTTGTTCCGGTTCTTCTTCAAACTGTATGTTGAAGTCAGGGAGACTTTGACATGCCTCATCCAACAATTGCGCTAGTGTAGCCCGCTTGCTTTCTGCTTCCCTCTTCTTCTGCTCAGCTTCTTCCAACTATGCTGCAAGGCTCTCACTTTGCTTCGTGGCATTTTCTAACTGCATGTGTGAGTAGCTGTCTCGTTCTCGGATCTCCTTCATGAGTGCCAATTGACACAGATGCAGCTCCGGCATAGACAACTTAGCGTAGTCTATCTCAACTGTCATGCTCATTTGCGATCGAGATGCTGCGTCAGTTATTATGAGGGCTGCACTTGGGACCTGTCCTCTGTTGCTTCTGGCTGGCCATTGTAGAGTATCTGGCTGCGTGCTTGCTGGGGCACTGCTTGCTGCAGTGCCAGTTGCTATTCTTTCTGCTAATGCTTTTCAATTCTTCAATTCGCTGCGCTACGTCGGTGAGTGCATCAAGGTGTGTAGCTGCAAACTATGACCATTTGTTGGTTAATAATTCTGTAGACTTGGTCAGATCTTGATCAAGCTTCTCGATCGTCAAAGCGGGCTCTTCGACGATATTCTTGCCCTTTGATGCCTTAGCTTTCTTTCTCGGCGAAGGCTTCGTTACTTCTTCTGCTTCGGGAGACTTGCGCTTATCTGGGTGATTGGGGTCTGAGATGGTTTTGACCGATTCTTCTTCTTCTTCATCAACTCCATCATCTCCACCCTGGTCACTTTTGCTCTGTTGTGACTCATCTTGTTCATATCTTTCTTCGAGTGGGTCATTCTGTTGCGTCTGGCTAGGACCTGTGCCCACATCTGTTACTGGGGGAACTGGTATGCTTGGCCTTGTTCCTGCGTCCTTCATCCATTCAGCCAGCCACTGCTGAACTACTGCGAGGATGTCTTTCTTTTTCACCACGTATGGAAACTTTGACCATTTATGCTTGTTATCTGCGCGGGCCTAGATGAAGACATGATGCATGTCAGCCCTAAAATTGGCCACTCCCGCATACTGAGAAAATAGTTCATTAATGAGCCGCGGTGTCTTCAGGATCTTGTATGAAATATTCATGGCATAGAAGGCAAACACATAGTTTGTCATCTGCTGTAAGGATTTATCCTGTGAAACCCAAAGATATGCATACCTTGCTGCGCTAGGCATCTCCGGAGGCACATCAACAAACTGTGCCTCGGTAGGTTCTCTCCATCCTACCAGTGCAATAAGCACTAACAACCATGAGTAATGAAAGGGTCTACCTTTCTCCCACGCATCACGGACATCTTCGAGGAATTCTCTAGCAATGTACTCTGCCCATTTGTAATTGTAGCCTTCGGCACAGTTCGCAGCAATACTGATAATTAGGGCAGGTACTTCATTGGGTCTGCACTTCCGCATTAGTTTGCATGCTAGTAGCTCTGCAGCGAAGCGGATGTTTTGATGTCGAATTGTCGAGGTTTGATACCCTCGCTTTCCTTTCGTCAGGCCGAAGCGGTCCTTCATGTGCTGCGCCAGCTTCGTGTCTTCGTGCTTTCTGACGAACTCAATGCCAAGATCAGGCCCTTCCTTCCGCAAGCCTGTAATCCTATGAATGAGCTCTCCATCAATGGCAATTCGCTGGCTTCCTATCCATAGGTGGCCATCATGCACCAATGCCAATAGCTGCTTGACCACTATGGTAACCTGCATGCTACGACCAAAGTGGGGGAAATTCAACATCTTCAACAAGCTAGCTTGCTCCAAGCCAGCAGCCCACTGTTTCACTTCCAGTAGCGTCGTACCGGCCTCCGGATAATGGACAGAGTGCAAGTATTTCCCAGGTGCGAACTGTGGAAATTTCCCACGATCATTCGTATAGTGGTATGCGTACTTGAGCCGGTCTATTTTCCCTGTCATTGTTCCGACCAACTGTACAGCCTATGGTAGCAAAGGGGTGCGTAACGTGAACTTGGCTGTCCGTCGAGGTGGCTGAACTCCTGGTTGAACAAGTGGAAGATATGGTGGACGCTGCGATGCAACGTTCTCATCCTCATCGAAGTCTTCAAAACCTTCAGGTGGGAGCTCTGTGGAACCAGCAGGATTCATCTCGGGATCCTTCGATGTCTTTCCTGATGGCTGGTGTCTTTCTTCGTTCCGCTTAGAGCAAAATTCTGCCTTAAATTTCTTTCTGGTTGCTCGTGTCTGCATTGGTTGATTCGGTGTTGGGGGAGTCTCTTCCCAAGGTGCAGATGCAGGTGGGTTTCTCATAAGGTTTTGCAGACCCCTCTGTTTGAATTCTCTCAACAATTCTTGGACTTCGCGATCAGCTGACATGGACTAAACTGTAAAACTCAAGAAAATGCATAATGCAAACTTCGCAGGTCTGGGTGTCTTCTTATAGAATCCAACGACCAAATATGCCATAACTATGCATTGAAGACACTAGATCTGACCGAACGACGGTAGATCTTGTCCAAATGGCGCTAGATTCCTTAAAATCTCATCATTACAGGCAGTTAATGCAGTTAATGTACCGGCGCCACCAAATCTGATTTTTCTCAACGGTCGCATTTTAAGCTTCGATACACCTTTCTTCTTCAGCACAACCATTAACTTCAGCTTCGCCACAATAAGGACCTTCGACACAATAATGACCTTTGACCCATCCTGACACAAGCTTCAACAGAACTTCGAACTTCAACACCCTTCGACACTTCCAACAATCTGCCAAATCTCTTTGAGAACAGCTTCATTATAGTCTAGTACCCAATTTCAATTGTTCTTGGTACTTAGACTCTTCTTCTTGCTATTACTTCTGATCAGGAAGGTATAGGCTTGTCCCTGTACTTCTTTAATCTACTTCCATTCACCATGGAAGGCCAAATTTCTCCATTCAATTTAGCTAACTGGACTGCACCACCATCGGTAACTTTCTGAACTATGTATGGTCCTTTCCAATGTGTCTTGAACTTGCCTGGGAACTTCATGAATTTACTGTCGTATAAGAGCACAAGATCCCCATTCTGAAAATGCTTCTTCTTAATGTGTCTATCATGCCATGCTTTTTCTCTAGCTTTATGTACTTGCTGCTGGAACCCTACAATGAATCTGTCTTCTTCTAGTTCTAGTATCTTTTCCAGTATTTCATTTAACATAACTGGATTATCCATCTCTGTGAAGGCATATATTCTGAGGCTAGGAACAATGTATTCCATGGGCATAACTGCTTCTTGTCCATACACCAGCCTAAAAGGTGTGTGTCCTGTCAACTTCTTGCAAGTGGTTCTATAAGCCCATAATACTGCTAGAATTCTGAGATCCCAATCATTTCTGTTAACATTGCAAACCTTCTTCAGAGCGTGCTCAAGAATCTTGTTAAAGGCTTCGACAGTTCCATTTGATTGAGGATGGTAGGCAGTACTCTTCTGATGATATACTTGAAATTCTTCGGTCAATGCTTCAATAGTCTTATTCAAAAAATGTGAACCTTGATCACTCATAAGAATTCTAGGACATCCAAACCTCGACAAGATATTATCAAATATGAACTTCACAGCTGTAGCAGTGCTACAGTCCTTAACTGGTTGAGCTTCGGCCCAACGAGTAAGGTAATCAGTTGCTGTAATAATGTATCTTGCTCTAGATTTCTTTGCAGGGGGATTGATTGGTCCAACAAAATCAATAGCCCACTTGTCAAATCCTTGTAAATTTACCTGTGGAACCAGAGGCATCTCATCCCTCCTGGATGGTTTGCCTGTCCTCTGACAGATATCGTAGCTATGGCAATACTCTCTTGCATCCTTATGAATCGTAGGCCACCGGTGACAATCCAGCTGTCAAAATCTTCTGTGCCGTAGCTTTTCCTGCATAATGACCTCCTACTGCTCCAGACTGTGCCTCAGCCAAAATCAATGGCTTTTCATGCTCCAGGACACATCTGTGCAGTATTTCATCTGGTCCCATCTTATATAGTTGTCTTGCTATCAAGGTAAAGTCAGCTGCTCTAACCACCAGCTGCTTCTTCTGCTGTGTTGTCATCTCAGAGGGTGTAAAACCTATAGACAAGTACTGAACAATATCCTGAAAATAGTCATCAACCATCTGGATGGAAAACAACTGGGCATCAGGAAGACCTTTGTCCAAACTAATGGGCTCTTCTCCTGACTCGAGCCTTGACAAGTGGTCAGGCCCCAGGTTAAGTCTTCCTGGCTGAACTATGATCTCAAAGTCATACTCCTGAAACAAAATCAGCCATCTGCATATCCTTCCACCTAACATAGGCTTGTTAACCAAATAATTCAAAGCAGAATGGTTAGTAAACATCTTAAAATGAGATCCTAACAAACAATGTCGAAATTTCTGCAAAGCATAAACCATAGCTAGACCTTCTCGTTCTGTCATAGTATAATTCTTTTCTGAAGTGGATAATTTTCTACTTGCGAAAGCAATAGGGTGATCAATATTACCTTCACCTGACTGAGCCAATACTACACCTAAAGCAAGGGAAGATGCATCGACATGAACATGAAACTCCTTACTCCAGTCAAGGAATACTAAGATAGGGGCAGTTACCATCTTTTCTTTCAAAATGTCCAAGCTTTCCTAACATTCAGGTGTCCATTCAAACTTAATATCTTTCTTCAATTTATTTTCCATAGGGGCTGTAATCTGAGCATATCCTTTAATGAATTTCCTATAATATCTAGTATGACCAAGCATAGTGCAAAGTTTCTTAATAGACTTCGGAGGTGGTAAGTTCACAATAATGGCTATCTTCGCAGGATCCGCCATCAATCCTTGCTTGCATACAATGTGACCTAGCAGAATTCCAAAAGGTGCACAAAAGATACACTTCTTCAGGTTCAATGAAATCTAATGATGTCTACACTTGTCCAGCATAAGTCTTAAATTGGCTATATGATCTTTCAATAACCCAAAGATAGTCCAATCATCAAAGTAAACTTCCAAGAACTTATGAATAAATTCCTTAAATGCAGATATGACTACTCTGGAAAACATAGTAGGTGCATTCTTTAATCCAAAGGGCATAACAATATACTGAAAAGATCCCATTTCTGTAGCGAAGGTTGTTTTATGTCGATCCTCTGGAGCAATTCTGATCGGATGGTAACCTGAAAATCCATCAGTGAGAGAATACACTTCTTGACCTCTGACATTGTCTAAAACTTCATCTGTAAAGGGAGTAGGAAAAGGATCATGAAGATAGGCATCATTCAGCTTCCTCAGATCAACACAGATTCTGATTTCTCCCTTGGTCTTCTTTTCTTGTACCACCATAGGGCTGACCCATTCGAACTCTTCAACAGGATCAATGATTCTTGCAACAAGCATCTTATCTAGCTCCATCCTAACTTTTTCTTTATACTTAGGATTCAGCCTATAAGGGCGCTGCTTCACAGGCTTCGCATCAGCTTTCAAAGGGATTTTTATCACTCCTATATCACTAAGGCTACCTTTCATTTCTGAGAACTTCATCGAAAATAAGTCCTGATACTCATGGAGAAGTTCAGTCACTTTGTTCACCATTTCTTCGTCCCAATAATATCCAATGGTAGCGTACTTTGGCATTTCTTCTGATCCAATGTTTACTTTCCTTGTTTTCAAGGGCTGGGTTACTTCAGGTGATTTGACTGCTGGTCCATGTACTTTGCAATGTCCTTCGGACTCAAGAATATTAATGTTGCGAGGGTCATTGTCTTCATCAATGACGAGGTTATAGAATTCTACTGCATTAGCTTCTTGTTCCTTCCAATCAGGTTGGTATTTGGCTATTTCTTTATCATCAAACACCTTAGTATGGATCACCCTAATAGCCACATCCAAAGCAGGGAAAACCTCATTAATAGAAAATGTGAGCACAAAACTATCAACAAGGCTAACCCAACTTACAGTACCATGGCGAAGCTCCACCTCCGCATACCAATTCTTTGCTACGGGTTCCAGAGTGTGTACAAACCTATGTACCCATTCTTCACAAGGTACATGCTTCCATGCTTCATAACACTGCTCCAAATGTTCCTGAGGGCTAGTCTTACCATCAAATCTGCTTCATACGTCTTGAGGTTGATCAATGAATCTCAGGCGAAGAAACTTTTGACAAGCTCTCCAACTATGAATATGCTTTTTGTGACCATTCCACCATCTGGCAGCTGTGGCTCTAAATACTGAATCTAGGGTCTCCATTTTCTGTGAATCTGGTACTTGCTCTGAGAATTGCACAATAAAATCCTCTGGGTCTGTCAAGCCATCAAAAGTAGGTAAGACTCTTGTCTGTCAGCCAACCCATCTGATAGAATTGGTAATTCTTGCACATCGATGTTCATGTAGCTCATAAAGTCTAGTCTGCCAATTCTCTAGGCCTTCATCTGAATCAGTCATGCAAGAACTGTCACACTGCCAATCCATTATGCCTTCGGTAGTAGGATGAACATAGTCTTCTTCTTTAGCTGTGATGTTGTAAATATGATCCAAAACATCCTGATCTCCATCTCTGACTGGCTCTGTATACCTTTCTCCTTGAGAAGGGTCCAACGAAACTATGACTCTCAAGCCTTTTCCTTCAAAAGTCATCTGTCTATTCTTAAGGTTGATTATTGCATAATTGTCTATTGCCAATTCAATTCCTAGCAATGCTGGATAGGGGTTGCTATCATCAATTATTTCAATGACTTCAAAATCTACTAAGGTACTGACTCCATCAATGTCCACTGGTACACTCGAGAATCTTCCCAAGGGCACAATCTTCTGCTGATTGGCTAATCTCAACTGTATAGGGGACCATTCAAGCGTAGGTCTTCCCATTTGTTCCCATGTCTGCTTAGTTAGGACATTCACTTCGGATCCCAGGTCTAAAATGATGTCAGTCATATCATAATCTCCTATCTGAGCATGCAATCTCATTTCTCTTCCAGTCCTTCTAACTCTATTAACAGTTTTTCCTCTATCAGAGCTTCGCTGAGGTTCGCAAGACGCAATAACTTTCTGTAACTCATTCAAAGCATTCTGATTTCTTAATAGCTTCATACAACTCTGTAAAAATGATGTTAGTCTACTTACTTGATCTAGCGAAGCTTCTTGGAATTGTTACTGCTGTTGATGCTGTTGCGTAGTTGCTACTGATGTTCTCGGATCAGCAAAGTCTTTTTTAGCTTCCATAAATGTTCCTTTTTCTCTTCCAACATCGAAGGCTGGAATTTTCTCTGGGGTCTTACGGACCCAAGCCTCGTCAGGCTGTTTCCCCTTATTCAGCACCTGCGTCGTAGCTCCACTCCTTGTAACAACATTAATGGCTGGGACAGGTCTTTTCTCTACAGTATTCATCTGAAGATTCTGAGTAGGAGTTCCATTTCTTTCTTGTATCTTGGCTATCAACTGTGGGCATTGCTCAATCACATGATCGACTGCTCTGCAATATCGACATGTCGTAGTTGGGTTTTGATAGTCTCTAGCTACATGTCCTACCTAATTACAGTTATAGCAAATAACCTGGCCTTGACCTCTTCCAGGCATACCACCACGACCACGACCTCTGAAATTACCTCAACCTGATGTACTACCATGGTAACCATATCCATCATTGCCTTGTGCATCGGGTTGTACCCTATAAGCATCATAGGTTCGCTCTCTCATGAGGTCAAAGCTGCGACATTCATCTTCGTTGTGTCCAACTGACTTACAAAACTTGCAGTAGGGATTCTTAGGTACTTGAACATATCTCTACAACAGATAGCAATCTTCAGGCCGATGCTGGCCAGTTGTTCTACAGATCTCACAATATAGGACATTAGGGTTAAATGGGTTTGGTGCACTAATATTCAAATAATTTCTTAATGCAGGACACTGTTCTTTGTCATGACCTTCTATCTTACATCTTGTACACCAAACCTCTTCACGAGTATATTTCCCTTTTTTCATGTCGCGAAGCTCCAAAGCCATTTCTGCTAACTGTGCTTGTATTTGGGCTATTCCAGAATTATCTCCAACAGGGGTTGT
>LPNX010772008.1:0-16823 GCA_001517045.1 Pseudotsuga menziesii | reverse complement strand
GGGGGGGAGGGGGACTGATAACAGGGGGAGGGGAACTTACTGAGGTAGACTGACCTGCGACAGGACTACTAGGTTTATGGTTACTTTCAGACTGCGACGGGCTCTTAGGGATAACAGGTCTTCACTGCAGAGTTACAGGAGGGTTTCTAACAAAAGGGGTTTCTTCAGATTCAGATTCTTTTGGACTCAATGAGGTATAATCGGTATTCTGGCCTAGGGTATAGGATCCAATATTTCTCTTGTATCTTTTACCGTTGCGAAGCAAACCACTTTGCTCGTTGAAGTCACTTTCACTTCCAAGCATAGGTTAGTAGCAATAAATCTAGCAATATGATTCGATAAGCAATATGCATTTCTCAGCCAAGAGCATTTTAATTTTCAGACTTAATGAATTTAGGTACTTACCCCTTGGTCCTTTGAAAAACTGTCTTTCTGCTTCACTGAAAGAAGTATGTATGTCGATGGCGAACTTCGTCACAAATGCTTCAAGGGTTTGCGTTGTCCAGAAGTCAATAGCTCTTGATACTGCGTTGTTCACACTTTTCAATGACTTAATTCTTTCCGGGGTCTAGGCAGGAGACTGATCTTCTTTGAAGTTTGTCTTTCTTTCTGTCAACCTGGATAACCACTGGTGCAATTCTATGTGGATACTACCAAAGAAAATTTCATAAATATCAGTAAAAACGTACCTTTGCAAGAATTCGTCTAAGCTACAACGAGGGTCCTTATTTTCTTGTTCAACAAATTTCAGATAAGTATCTTCAACCCAGTCACTGATTTCTTTTACTGAGGGCCTCCAAAACATATCCCTCGAGGTACGACGTAGATCCCTCTTGAAGCAGATACTGGTTCAACCAGCAACAGAACCAATTTGTTGGGCTTAGGTCAGACCCAGGTTCTTAACCTTTTATCTTCGCACCAACAAAGAGACCCACAGTGTTGGCCCTTTCGGCAACAACCTACGAACATGTTGCAGTCTCACTCGAAACAGCTATGGGGTGCCGCAGAATCAGGTTTCTGCAGGAAAAAGAGGGATATTACTGTACCTTTAGCATTAATAAAGAATAATCATGTAGTACAGAGCTTCGACATTCACTTAAATAGCTTCGTAGTTTAGATAAACAAACAGTTACTTGCTTAACCCCTAACTGGGAATTCACAGCGAAGTTAGTACTTAGCAATATATCTTACTTATCATTCATCTACTTATCAAATGCATAAAAACATAACAGGAACAAAAAAAAGAGCCACCACAACACAAGATATACGTGGTTCACCCCTAGTGTAGGGGCTACGTCCACAGAACTGCGTTTATATTCAACACTTTACAAACACACAGTTCTGATCTGTGCACTCAGCTGCAGATCCTTTCCTTAACAACCCAAATCTGTGCACTTAGCTGCAGATGCCTTTCTTCCCAAACCCTCTGCGCACTCAGCTGCAGAGGTCGTCCACGCACTCAGCTGGGACTTAACCTCAAACCCTAAAAATAGATCTTAGCTTCGTCGTATTATCATAACATTATAACACCAAAAAGCCTCTTCTTCTTCTACATAAGTGCCTATTTATACAAGTGCACTATTACAATACCATGGGCTTAAACTATGAGTTTAAACCATGGGTTATTTACAAAAAAGAGGGGCTTCGACCCAACCCCGAAACCCCTAAGACTATTTTGGGCCGCAACTCCACTTACAAGCTTTGCACCAAAACCGCGGAGTTGCCAAAATTAAGGACCTTTAAGGTCCGCGCCCCAATAGACATTTTGCTAATATGTATAAAGAACCCGGATCCTTGAATATTTGTGATCAATTGGACATCATTAAGCTTTTCCCCAATTTTTTTTCGGAGGATGATTGTGTGTCTATTAGTAAAGCGGTGACATTGGAGGGGGTGGAAGTGAAACTCAAAGGCTTTGCCAAGGATAAACTCCTAGGGCCTGATGGGTGGACGATTGAATTCTTCCTTCACTTTTTTGACCTTATGGGTATGGAGTTGGTGAAAGAAGTTAAGGACACCAGATGTTCTGGGATGATACTAGATTCTCTAAATTGAACTTACCTTACTCTCATCCTGAATAAGGATCATCCTGGAACTTTCAACGATTACAGGCTGATTGCACTTTGTAACCTTTTGTATAAACTAATCACCAAAATTATTGCTGAAATATTGAAACCTACTATTGGAAGGGTTATCTCGGATGAACAATTTGGGTTTTTACCTGATTGTTAGATACTTGATGCAATTAGGATTGCACAAGAAGCTACCCATTCGATCAAAACAAAGAAGTCCTCGGCCATTATTATAAAGTTAGACCTAGAAAAAGCATATGATAAGGTAAATTGGCCCTTTCTTAGATTGATACTTCTATAGATTGGTTTGTCTTATGACATTACAAAATGGATTTTGTCCTGTGTCTCTACTACTAGCTTTGTAGTGTTAATCAATGGTTCTCCTATCTCGTATTTCAATTGCTCCTAGGGAATCCAACAAGACTGCCCCAGTTCGCCATATTTATTTTTATTGATTATTGATGGTCTCACTCGATTGCTAACTCATGCAGGGGTGTAAAAAAGATCAAAGGTTTAAGGTGACTAGCTCTATCTATCTTACTCACACACTATTCATGGATGACGTGCTGATTTTTGGTGATGGTAGTGTTATGGAATGGAAACAATCAAGTCTCTGATTGATATTTTTCTGTGGGGCAGCATGGATGTCCATCAGTGTAAGTCTGCTTTCAGATATCTTGGTATTAAACAAGACACAATCAATTCGATTGCCTCTCAACTCCCATATAATTGGAATTATCTGGATGAGGGCTTCGCATACCTCATATTCCATCTTAAGCCCACCTGCTATCGACTTCATGAGGATTGGTCATGGCTTCTTAAAAAATTTCAAGGTAGGAGAATTGGTCGATTCCTAGGTGGCTATCCCTTGGAGGTAGAGTTACATTGGCAACATCGGTCTTGTAGTATGTTCTTGTTTATTGGTTCTCCTTGAATCATTTCTCTGCTAAGACACTGTTGGACCTTCGTAGGATGTTGTTCCACTTTATATGGACTGGTATTACCGATAGTAATAAGATTCATCTGGTTGGATTGGATTCCCTCTCGATGCCCAAAGCCTGGGGTGGTTGGGGGATTAAACATTTTAAATGTTTCAATATCTCTTTGTGCACCAAAAGTATTTGGAGAGCTTTTACAAATACCGGTATATGGGGGGGTATTATCAAATCTAAACACTTATGCAGACTCCCTTTGGATGTTTGGCTTCGAAGATCTATTTTTAAGGTACCCACAACCTCGAAAGTTTGGCGCAATCTTTTGGTAGCACACTCCCTTACATTATTCGAGACTTAAGTTGGCAGGTTGGCAGAGGCAACTTGATTTGTATCGGATTGGATTCGATTATAGGAGTACCACAATTTCACTTATCACATTACTTGCTGACCCAACTGCACCAGATACATTTGGTGGTGTTGACACAGATTTATGTTGTTGGGGATTATTAGAATCCCAGGTGGCTATCATCAGAGGAGCTGGGCCTCACTGGAGCTTTCGCCAATGAATGGGAAACCTACATTTCCAACCTCTATCATGCGAGTATCATCTTATCATCTGATACTGATTTGTTACTTTGTGTGGTCAACAAGAAAACGAGTGTGGTAAAGGCTAACTTAGCATATCTTGAAATCTTAAAATCACATGTTGAGCATGTTAGTCTCTGGTGGCATTCGATTCTATGGAAAGTAAGGATCTCGTGCAAGATAAAATACTTTTGCTGGTTATCACTTAACCATAATATTCTTACTTGGGACACTCTACAGCGTCGTGGTTACAATGGTCCTGGATGTTGTATTTTATGTAACAACGCTTGGAAGTTGGCTGAGAACATATTTGGAAACTGTGTTATTTTTTATCAGATTGGGCAGTCTCTTTGTAGTGGTCTTAATTTTCTGTGGCAGTGGGATTGCTCCAATACAACAGATAATCTAAAGCATTGGGTTTCAAAGATTCACATGCCACTTGAGGTACCATGTATTACAATGTTGGAAGTTTGGTGGGCTCGTAATGACTTCGTATTCCAGAATATCTCGGTGCTACTTTCTTGTTTATTGTCAAAGATTTGCTTGTATTCGATGATACCGGTTTTCTTTGTAAAAAAGTTGGCACACAAACCCTATCATTATCCTCCGATTTTGAATGATGGTGTGGTAGGTCACTTTGACGGACCTGAGAAGGACGATCATTGTGGTGCAGGTATGGTCATCAGGCTGGATATTCGTCATGTTTTTGGGCTTCGTATGGACGTTGGATGTGGCTCTAATACCAGATCTGAGTTGTTGGCTCTGTGGGGTGTTTTGTTTTTTTCCAGTAAAAGACATATTCCAAAATTACACGTGATGGGTGGCTCAAGGGTCATTGTGGATTGGGCATGAGGTATACACATTATTCAAATGATGGAACTTGATCACTGGTTCAGACGTGTGAAGCAACTCTTCGTTTCTTTCAATTCTCTCCATTTCCACCACATATATAGGGAGTTCAACTCCATGGATGATATCCTATCAAAGCTATTGGTTTGGGGGATGGCATGATCATTTGGGAGGAATATTTTGAGGGCCTCTAGGTGGACTCGGGCCTTTTACACTACTATTGATATCATCCCTTTACTCATTGAACTGAACTTTTTACAATCATCCTAGAATGGGCATGTTTCTAATTTTACATGTATGCAGTTGTATTTTATTTTTGGACTGATAGTATGCATCGAGTGATAGTATGATCACCAACTGATTTTTAAATATCAGTGTTTCGATATCTTTTTAGTATGACATGTGAAAGACTCATGTGTATGAACCATATGACTCTCAATACAAGTGTTTCGATATCTTTTTAGTATGACATCTAAAAGACTCAGGTGTATGAACCATATGACTTCTTTAGTATATATATATATAAACAATGTCTTTACTTATAACAGTTTTATAAATATAAAGTAAAGTTTAAAAACCTTTAATCACAAAAAATTATTAAATTATTACGTCACACTTCAATAATAACTTCATAATAATTCATCAAACTAATTTCTCAACATCGTTGAAGATCCCAATTTCACTAACTTGGAGCCAATCCTACCAACATGCATAGATCATTATATTATTATGAATAACTTCCCCCCAAATATTAAAAAGATGAAATTATGAATAACTGCCCCTACCCACCCAAAAATAAATATTAAAAAGACGAAACAATGTTTCAATTCTATTCTACTTATCCTCTCCTTATTCATCATAGGGGCTATGAATATCGAAAAAGGGTTGCACTTGCGCTTGGGCTTTACCAATACCACATGAGAATATTCTGCTCATCCCCTTTTCTTCTTCACTGTGCTGATACCCAAGCATTGTTAATCTTAAAAAGAAGGGAAGGGAAGCCATGTCTGACACCGTCAACACAGTCTGTAACTTTGGCTGAGGAAAAAGAAAGTAGAGCACCCCACCCCAGTCTACAATTGATAATCCTCCTCTCCTCTCCCAGAATCTAGGAAGTGTTTTGATCGACATAAAGACCATCTGAGTTGCAGATGAAGTGATCTCGATATTCCTGCATGAGGATCTCTTGCAGGCTTCTCACCTCTTGAGAGAACTCACTCCTTGATGCTTCCATCCATCACCATCAATATGAGCTTGGCAGAAGTGCCATTTCAAGAAACGAAACTCCCCATGATTGCGATTCAAATAAATTTATCAAAAACACTTCGCTTATTATGAAAGCGAGTACTGTAAACAGTGGAAAACGGTGATCTCTATAAATAGGAGAGGAGATCTCCACCACTGTTGGATAAACCACAGGCCGCTTTTGGGATGCGATCGACAAACCAGAGGGGTTTAACGTCAATGCACCAAAACCTAGGGGTTTCACTTCACCAACGGCGCGTAGGCAATAGCGCCCCCACCGTGAACTGTAATTTATTTTTCCATTTACCGCCTTTGATAATGATAATAAGCTGGCCAACACATATACAGTTGTAATTTGTGATGTTACGTCGTACCCCACGAAGTTTTATTCATTTCTGTTTTTGAGAGCAAGTGCCAACTTCCAAGTTGCCTCTCGACTGTCCACAATACATTACATTTGCCAGGTTGCTCTCCAATGTTTCAGTGAACGAAATTGAATCCACCTAATAATGTGGGTGAGAGTGAGAGTGATTAGGTTAGAGGTCTCAAATAATTGGGTGGGGCGGAAAGATGGATCATGTTCAATCATGATTATTTGTTTTACACATTCACGCGTGTTGTGTGTCTTCACGGTTGTCAATTAGTGCATGCCAACCAGATAAGCCGTAGATAACAAACAACATTGTCTCGCCAAATCTCTACATAGTGCATAACATTTCCATTGTGGTGACTATGACGCTTATCTCCATGCCCTAATATTCACTAATAATAAAATAAATGGAATAAGTTATTTCTCTAGTTATATACTAACATGATAAGACCTGGGAATCATTGAAATAAATTGTTAGAGAAGAACATTGCCGATGAACTTACTAAATGAAGGTATGGTATCATTCTTGAAAAGAAAGATTCATTCCTTGTAGTTTTTCTTAGAGAGGATAAGAGTGTTATTTAAAGGAGATGGAAAATAATTACCCTTAGTTTTGAGAGTATAAGAGTGTTATTTAAAGGAGAGGGAAAATAATTACCCTTAGTTTTGATTTCATTTGTTATTTGTATAATTTGGTTTATGTAATATGATTATGTTAAGTAAAAGTGTATATTATAAAATAAAATGTAGAATACTAAAATATTTATCAAAGAGAGTGTTTCGAGGAAACAATAAGGAGACTATGATATCACAAGAGGGAGGAAGAAAGGTAGTACATGAGTGATGTGACATTGGCATTTTTCTTTTGGAGATTCTGCCTTGTTGTAGTGTTCTTTTGATTTGAATTGTTTTTTGAAATTTTACATGCTTTTGGAAAGAGAGTAGTCTAAATAGCAATGATTTGGACCATTTTTTTGGTTGATTTTCCTACAAGATTTGCCCAAAATCCAACATGAATTGAGTTGTTCGAATCCTATATATAAAGTTGTTGAGGTTGCACAATCTAAATGTAATAGTATCGCTAAATCCATTCATAAAAAAAAAAAATTGAAAAATCCCAATCTCACCAAAATAATAAATCGTCGAATTCCATCTATAACAATAAAAAATGTCAAAATCACTTAATCTCTAGGTAACTCCCTTTGAAAATGTATACTACCCATGAAAGTCAAGTAAGTATTGTGCAAATTCTTGGGAAATAGAAAATTTATACACCACTTTGATGGATCATTCTTTTACTATGCAATATTCATTCTATTGGTTCACTTCATTTAATCACCATTAATGAAGAGAATAACCCATGCAATTCATATTCAAATAAGCAATATTAATTATTATATGAAATTATTATAATGGATGGATGATATCATATGCAATTTATGTTAGGTGATGAGTCGTGTCCTTAAGAAAAAACACATGATTTATTGTTATTACACTATTAATATATAGTGTAACCTATGATTACATTACATAATAATCATTTATACATTATTACATTAGTGGTGATATACCCTATGTATTCTAGAAGTCCTCTCCACTTAAAAATGTTTTGATGTGAAGCGTAGGCATAGAATATTTATTTTCATAAAAGGATTCATTTTCTTATAACTTTCACTCACATATTTGATAAGGTAGAGGACGTGAGGTGATTTGATTTCCAAAGCCTTTGAAGAACAATATCCTCACACTAGAAAATGATTAATCCATTCTAAATGGATTCTTTATGGATTCTTTTTGGAGCACTTTGAAGACAAGATTATTGAACTTATTTGTTTTATTTATTTATTTTGAATTGTATTGTTTTTTGGATACTTCATTATGTAAAAATAATGTTGACTTTGGTACCTTGATTTTTGCATGTCATGTTTTTTTTGTCATTTGAGTGTTATATAATTTTTATAGATGTTTCTTAAACTTAATTTTTGGAATATATTTATATAATAAAACTTTAATACTATAAATACCTTGATTTTTAATTTCACTTGGTTTCATTAAAGTGTTTTTATTTATTGTTTCAACTTCTAAAAACTTCCTTTGGTCACTTGCATCAATGCATGTAGCTCTATCTAGTTTTAAGACTAATAGATCCTTACATTATGATTTTTTTAACATACATTATTCCATAAGTAGAATTTGAATATGATTTTGCAAATGATTGATTTCCTTGTCTTTATTTGACAAGATATTATAAAAATTTTGTAAATCTCAATCACATTAAACTGCAAAATCTTGTTGAATCAATGATTAATCCTTGACTTGTAAGTCATAATTTATTTCTTTGATGTTCATGGTCATTTTTCAAACCCTTTTGTCTTGTTAACCCGCTCTTCTAATTTACATTGTAGGATATTCACTTCATATTGAAGGCCTTCTTAATCATTTTCAAGATCTTTAATTTTGATAACTTGGGCCTGACTTTCCTCTTTATGATTTGCCACTTGTGTAAAGTGAAATTGATTTACTTCCATGATGGATTCATTGGTAAAATAATATCATATCATGTGGGTTCATACTAGGGTTTTTAGAAATAGTTAAAAGGAAATTCAATATATTGGATGGTATTAGAACATGAAGGTTTTCCTTTTAAATTAACTTGGTGTATACATATTGGGTGGGAGGTTTCCATTAACCAAAGTTTTGATTCAGAGAGATAACCGGGGAGGAGGAAATTGTCAAGTCACAAACATTTCAAGATACATAACCAAGTCAAACTAAAACTAGAGTAAATGATATTAATCCTTGACTTGTAAGTCATAATTTATTTCTTTGATGTTTATGGTCATTTTTCAAACCCTTTTGTCTTGTTAACCCACTCTTCTAATTTACATTGTAGGATATTCACTTCATATTGAAGGCCTTCTTAATCATTTTCAAGATCTTTGATTTTGATTACTTGGGCCTGAATTTCCTCTTTATGATTTGCCACTTGTGTAAAGTGAAATTGATTTACTTCCATGATGGATTCATTGGTAAAAATAATATCATATCATGCGGGTTCATACTAGGGTTTTTAAAAATAGTTAAAAGGAAATTCAATATATTGGATGGTATTAGAACGTGAAGGTTTTCCTTTTAAATTAAACTTGCTGTATACATATTGGGTGGGAGGTTTCAACTAACCAAAATTTTAATGCCGAGAGACAATCGAGGAGGTGGAAATTTTCAAGTCACAAACATTTCAAGATACATAACCAGGTCAAACTAAAACTAGAGTAAAGGATATTAATCCATCCCTAACCCTAAATGTATAATTGCTTGCAAGAGAAGGAATACTATCATTCTAAGGTTTTGATTAGAGGAATTCTTGCTCAATATACCTTGAATTTAACACCATTGTTTGTATATTTTTTGGAGATGGCCCATTTCTTTTGTAATGAAGGAATTTCCATGTAGTTTGAAATATTTTATGTGTCAAACTATTCATGAATTGGGACACATTCATGGCATGGTGTATAAATCTTATCTTCCTGAAGGTATATATATGTATTTAGTAGGTTATAATTCATTTTTATTTCAATCATCAATATTTTGGAAGTAACAGGTGTTGTCAAAACCCTACATACCTTGAAAATGCTAATATTGGATTATTGGTACCTTTTTCTGATTACAATCGTTAAAATGCTGGAAGTAATCTTAAAATAGCAATGAAAACACATTTTCCTTTATGCAATTTTGTTGGAAGCGAAAAATCTCATGAAGAAGTAGGGTGATACACATTTATCCTTTCTTCCTCATATATATCAATGAACCATGAAAGTCTGTGTATAAGCAATGAAAATGGCCATAAAGTTTATATAGAGATCTAAGGATCAATGGTCTTATATTTCTTACGAAACGTGTTTGATGATTCAAACTCAAAGCTCAAGTAGCATATGATAAACACCATTTTCTAAAGTAGATGTTGGACACATGTGTCAAATACAAGGACCGACATACTAAGAGTAGAAATAAAAAGGAGTATAAATAATTCCATGAAAAAATGGTCCTAACAATATATCGTGGAAATAATGGGTTATTCTATTTGGAAACATGTATTAAGAAGGGTATTATCAATACTCTTTTGGGAGGTAGAAACAAATTAGCGGTATTATTTAATATCCCATGAACACACACTCTACATGATGTGGGTTTACTAAGTAAAAACCTTGTGTTTTCTTCCTGTAAATTATTCACTTCAAGGCCATTACTCCTATAAACTTATAGATTGAAAAGAACCTCATGATTCACTTTATTGTATAAACACTCACGGTCCAATTTCATGACATTTAGGTTCTTTCCCTTATTCTCCAATTGATATGTTGGATGCATCCTCTGTAATTTTAGATCTCACATTACCTTGACTATTTTTTTGTTTCTCTCAGTGAATATTCCACTTATGGTTTCATCTCTTCCATTTGAATGAATTTGATTCATCAATATACCTTGTTTCTTCATACGCCTTTCTTAGTCCACCATTTAGACTGTAACTTAAGTTTTTTTTTTTGTAATCAGGTTTCTATACTTGAATGTTCTTAGATATATATTGGAATTTTACAATATAACTCTTCCTTTCTCATATATCCTTTTGAAATTTAAGGCTATTAATTATGAATGCTAACCATTATGTTTTTGAAATGTTACAAGGCATTAGAAAGTCATTTAATGTGTTTTGAATATGATACAAATTCTAATTCATGGCATATGTTGTTGGAAATATCGTTGTCATTGATTTCAAAGGCAGTGGGAGACAATAGGTGTTCAATACAAATATTTCAAGATGGAGATAGTTGGAAGTATTTTTTTTGGACCTTTGATGCTCAATTTGGATACACTATATTTGAAGGAATTTTTACTCTAGATAACTATATCAAATGGGAGTATAGGTTGCATGGTTAGAAGTATTCTTCTGAGACATTTCCTCTAACTCCATAGGAATGAAGAGATATGAAATGACTTGTAAAGTTATCCCAACCATAATTTTAGGTCGGGAATACTAGGAAATTGAACAATGTTATGTCGACCCAAAGAGTTATTTAAGAAGAGTATAATAGGAGCATACACTCCTCATTTGTGCATTCATTCATCCACTCATGGATATCTAAGAACTGTGTGCACTTGTGGAAGTGGAGGTTCTTGTTAGGATATTTAGACACTTAAGAGTTAGTTAAGATCAACTTGTGTAATATATCCGTTAAGTAAAAGTGTGTTTCTTTAGTATGCATTAGTATGAATTTGTAAATATTCTAATCCGACGGCCACGATATGTTCTAGACATAGAGTGATCCGACGGTTCAACTTCTCTTATATCATACCTACCATTGATCAGTGGCTTAACACCTAATTGTTCTATGATCTCTATTTAAAGAGCATAGAGGGTCCTTGGTTAGTTGATCGATTATGAGAAGCTCATGTAACTTTCTTTCTTTTGCATAATAAATTGCTCCAAGTAGTTATTTGGCTGGGGTCGAGGATTGTTTCCCTCTCGAGGGTTTTAACCACGTGACAAACATCGGTGTGTTGATCTGTGATCTATTTGTGTGAAGCAGTTACTCAAGGTGTCCGGTCTTTTGGGAGTACCCTGTGTACCCGAACATGGTATCAGAGCATTTATGAAGAGCCATTTTTGGTTTTGATCAAGATCTGGAACTGGTGTTGCCGAAAATTTGAAAGGGTTTCTGGTTCTGGATTTTCTATGCATTTGTGGCCTATGGGAGCTATTCCATTGCGTCAGGAGCACCATTTCCATTGGGAAATAGTTTTTGTTTCATCGAAAAATATTTTCGTTTGTTCCAGAAACACCTATTTCGGCAAATGTGAAGGTATAATGTTACAGTGACGGATTTGTTTTTTTTAAATCTCTCATATCTTATTAGTTTTATTATTAGATCCTTTTTGTTTTAGTCTCAAACTATTTCCTTCCCTCACTGCGTATGCTCTTTTCCGTGCACCTTGCGCGATCGCAACGAATAAAAAACAGTAAGGAAAAGTTGTTTTCTTGTCTTCTCGGCTACGTATGCTGTCATGTCCCCATCCCTCCGACCGGCGAAGAGGACGCGACCAACAACAATCACTCAAATAGGCAAACATCCCCATGAACATAAACAGAAAAAATGCTGATATTAAAAGCTTAAACAACATGCATAACATAGTGCATAAAACATCATACAAGATGCATATTTACTCAATCATTCAGCGGAAGCAAACATATTCATAAACCAGCATTAAGCATGGTCATCATAACTCATTAAACATCAATATAATTGCAGAGATGGAATAGCAACGGTACTTATCTTTTGATGAAGAATCCCGCAACCAGCTACGTCGCTGCAACATTCCACCCAACCATAGGCCAGCTTGCTCATCAATCTCTCAGCAATGTTGCCACCCCCGAGCTGGGCATGATTCCTCCAAGGATAAGGGTCAATGCAGGCTTACACATAGCTAGGGGACACACTTAGAAAACCAACACAGCTGGGTTTATCAGGCCATCAACAGACTGGCCAAGCCAGCACAGTCCAAAGACCAACCACTGCTTACATGTAGCAAAACCATCCCTTCACAGCCCTGTGAAGAAGCAAAGGCAACCGGGGATAACCCCAAACAAAATATGAGCATAGCTTAAGCCCATAAGGTGACACAGAGTTGTTCTTGGCCCTGATGTGGCCAAAACAACTCAGACAGTCCCAAACGAAAGATAAGTCAAACTCCAATAATCCGCAGCAGCTCAACTTCATAGTGAATGAGGGAAACATCACACAGTCCACAAAATGGAGGAGAAGCCAACTCCCCGCGTGAACAGAGGAAAAATCAACCAACGGATTGGAAATCCACGGCGGCTCAAAATGAAATTGAACACCACAGTCCACAAAACACAGGGAAAACAACAGTCCCAAAATGAATTCAGTGAGCACGGCTCACAACATGGAAAAATGCACACTCAATCCATAATCGAAGAAGAAATTGGACTCACCGCCACATCCGAAAATCATGGGAAGAACAACAACAACCCAAAACATGGTTGAAATCAACAGCAAGCCGCATACATAGCAGAAATTCATGCCCGTGAGGCTACTCTCCCAGCTCGCTGCATGCGCAAAACCAAAGAGGGAACCCCCGACCAGCGCGTGAGGAAGACATAACCGACCTCTACGTGAGGAAGATGAACAGACCACTTCCTCAGCGCACGGATGAATAGGCAATCCCAAAGAAAGACGAACAGACCACAGAGAACCTGCGTAATGGAGAGTGCGTGAGGGAGAACAGACAGTCGTGTGGCACCAATCGACCATGGGAGAATGGGGAAATCGTGGAAGAAAGGAGTGGATGCAGTCGTGGGTGGAGTGGGCGTGTGGGCAAGGGACTGACAGTCCTGCCACCCCACTCCCAAAAGCAATAACTGCCTCAACCACCAGCCATAACTGCCCCCAACAACAAAACCAAGTCATTGAAGAGGTTGGTGAAACAAGAAAGGTGGAAAAGCAAACAAGGTGGCAACACATGGGTTTTTCCCCCATAAACCAAGGTTTGACATCCCCCACCCCTTATCCTTTGGAACCATGCCCTTTTCATTCAACATTGCACTGCTGTAGCTGGTTGTGGTTTTAGTTTTAATTGATGTGTGTATTTACATGATGCCGAATTATAATGTGCCAAATGACACGATAAACCATCGGCAACTATCCCCATTGCCGAAACACACACACAACCAAATCGATGGTGGGGCTTTTGCCTTGATCTCCTCACCACGATTAATTACAATATATACATCATGCAAATGGGGTCAAAACCGGGGACATTACATTCCCCTCCCCCTTGGAGTAACACCGTCCTCGGTGTTCCATTACATATATATACAATACATATATAATTGCACATCAAAATTTCAAAATTGCAGATCTGTCCCATGTTCAATGATTTATGTTGAACGTTCAAGACCAAGCCCCTCGGCTTCCATGGACTTCTCCTGCTGGTTCTCAGCTTCCAGCTGATCCCGAGGTCTAGGAACTTTGTGGCTATTGCCCTCATCATGTTCCCTCATCAGATAGTCCCGATGTAAATGATGTCCTCCGCATCTCCAACATTTCACTGGCTGCTTCATCTTTACCTGCTCAATTTCCTTTGAGTCTTCATGCCTGGACCATTTCCTATCGGGTCGCTTGGACAATTGTCCCGTTGCTGATCCACCTTCCTTTCCTTTGCCTATTGCTCCCAGAAGGCTTTTCACCTCCCTTTGCAAACCGATAGAGTCTTGCAAAATTTGGTGGTTCATCTCATTCTGCCTTCTCTATATCTTGAGCATCTCCCCAAGATTCTCTTGGGTCTTGGCAATCATTTGAAGGAGACTTCCAACTAAGTCCAACAACTTTTGATCTGCTGCCATATTCAATGTGCACCACCTGGTTTCACTTTTCTCACCTGTGAAATGCACCATTGAAATTTTATCAGACCAAGCATAATATAGACATTAAAATCAGTCAGTTAATTACCCAATTGGCATGACAGTCCAAGCCTCATCAAGGAGACTTTCATATTTTTTCATGCCTTCCCAACAGGCACATGAGCTCATTCATGTCCATTCTTGGGCAAGGAATTAACCATTCTGGCATTCACAATTTACTTTAAGCAAATACACACATTTCATTTCAATCATACATGCATTAAACAATCCTTTGTTTTCACAATGCATAAATGTATATGTATATATATAATCAAAAGGCAAGAGAGAGCAGTAAGAGTTTTTCCCCTCTTTATTTTGTTCCATCCTGGAACCCACACCATCACTGTGGATTTTCATGCTCTCAGCCTCTTTCACTTGACCGTGAATGCTGGACCAATCCTTCTTGGTCATGACACTTAGTGTCTTTGGTCTATTCCAGACCTCTAAACCATGGAATCTCTCCACATGGTTTGTCTCGGCTTCTAGGACTCCCCCATCTTACTAGCACCTTTTTCATTACCGCTCAACCCGAGCTTTCCAGGATAGTCACATGTCCACATGCATCTCTAGGATGCTCTCATAGTCCTCGCTTCCAGCGACACCAATATCCAAACATTGAATGAATTCACATGTTTAGTTTATTCTCATCGGTTTTATCTCTAGAGCAAGAGCTTAAAACATCCTAACCAAATCATATACACATGTATATTCATAAGCAAAATAATCCAATACTTATCTGTATTGTGCGTTTCCTCGTTCGTCCACAGGATCCTGCTTCGCTTTGCAAGCCTTGGGATCGCCTATGGACTTAGATGTTAGGTCAGCACGCCAGTTGCTCCACAACATCAAATAATTAATGTCCAGCCAGTACATCCTCATGTCAACTGGGCTTGGAACTTTAACATGACCATTTCTAGGTCTAGGATCTACTATGGATCCCTAGGCATATAACAGCCCAACATACACTTATACCAACATACACTTATATCAACAATAACCCTTACTCTGCAACCCCTCACAACAACCATTTACCATTTTACCTTTACCTTTTACCTTTACCTTTAGCCTGTCAACACAAGCAACACAAGCAATACAAGCAAACTCATCAGCATTATTGCTCAAAATCTGTAATCACATTTCTCATCATTCACTATCAAGTATTGAGACACCAGGAGTGCGTCCACTCCCTAGAGTGTAATCAATATCGACAACCCCTTCATGCACTACTACATTTCAATCCAAAATACGACGGCGCGTGGATTTTTTCTTTTAACTGTACCAAAAATCACAAAGATAATTTTTTTTAAAAATTGTGCTCATAAGCATCGCTTAAGCGACGGCTAGCCTCATAAGCATCGCTTAAGCGATGGCGCATAAATTGGTCAATCATTAAAAAAATACACTTAATTGGTCAATTATTTAAAATGGAAAGCGCCGTCGCATATCCGACGCGTCGGTTCATTTTCCTACACACACTCATATAAATAGATGTACGCCTAGGTTCATTATCTCACACACTCAATCTCGCACTTATCTCTTGGACAAGAAATGCGAAATTCCTAAGGGTTTTTTTTCGGCCTTGTGCTTTTGTGGGGATCTTCCCACTTGGTCTTGGATTTTGGTCTTGCTCTTTTGTGGGGATCTTCCCACTTGGTCTTGGATTTTGGTCTTGCTCTTTGGATTTGGTTCTAACCCTTGTGGAAAAGAAGACTCATCATATACTTGGGTTTGCTCGTACTTTGTTCTTAGGGTTTGAGTAATAAAATGTCACGTAACAATAATGTTACAGGTCATCAAGATCCGACAGAACAAAATCGACAATTGCTTGCTAGGTTGTGGGATGGAGTGGAAAGAAGGGGTGATGGAAAATGTTATTGTCCTTGCAGTTGATGTAGGGGATTTAATAAGAGAAGGTTACTGATCACAATAGCAAAAAAACATTGTAGAGAACATGGACATGTTGAGGGGGGGCATGAATATCATCCATTGGTAAGTCAATATAATTCATGATTATATATCATGCGGTGTTTATATTGAGAGTTTTTGTAATTGTATATTGTATCATTTTTATTTTTGTTACTTAATCGACATGACTAACGTTCTTTATTTGATGTTTTAATTGTAATTATAAAGTAAGGGCCTCCTAGGGCTGTTTCGAACATGGAGAATGTGGTAATTACAGAACAACTAGCGCAGGAGGAACGTCAATATGCAGGTCCTGCAAATACTGATCATGATCAAGTTAATGATGACATGGAATTAGACGATGATCATGACGATAACATAATTGA